>DWMZ01001336.1:0-16798 GCA_018249855.1 Eueides tales michaeli
GTAGTTATGTAAGTACATATTTTTTAGCTTTACGATGTATCTCACACATGGCATGTTTGACAGAGGGAACTTGGGAACCTAGTGTCAACACACTCCGTTCTCATTAAGACACTACCTTTCTCTATTTCCCACTGTAATTCCATGTTGAGTGGTTGAACGGAACGCCGCGCCTTTTTGTCTCGTTACCAGAGCCAATAAATGAAAACATTAAATATTTCATTTCCTCGAGCTGGCTTCAAACCCACAATTTGTCACGTTCACAAGTCTCAAATACATACAATTATAAAGTTCATTATATTTATTATTTTTTAATAGCGTTATTTTACAGTCTTTTTAATAAATAAATAAATCAACAAAATACTAGTTGAGTATTAGAAAATATATGTTATCTGTGATAATATTTAAACAACAGTTAACAAAAGATAAATATACAGAAGCGGTAAATATAATAATAGGTTTGACGCTTGTACAACTCCGCAGTTAGCACTTCTGTACTTTCTTTGGCACTTTCGTGTAAGCTCCGCTTCTAAAAGCTTGTTTTTTTTTTTATTATTGACATTTAATTTTTTTTAATAATATTATGATACAATTATGATATAAGTACACTAAAACGTGCGACTGTGAATGCGGCGGTTGTGGGTTCAATTCCCAATCGAAATAGTAATATTTTCATTTCCACGCTGTGGTAACGAGGCACTCCGTTCTGACACTCAACAATTCAGTAGAAAATGAAGATCAAATATATTAATGGGAAAAGAGTGTCTTAACACTACGTTCCCAGTTTCTTTCTGCCTACCATGCTACGTCCTGGATACAGTGTCAAACCAAAAACGGAGTATCTGAACACTAACTGACTGATTTCAGAAAAACAAATATTTATACAAAATCACACTTACATGCGTAACACCCAACATCGTTTTTGTTTACACAAAAAAATATTTCACACAACTTTTTATTACGCGCAATAAATTCTGAAACTTGTATTAAATTAATAATTAAAAATGGAATTTAAATAATGATTAATTATTTATAATTTTATTTTCATAGACAATTTCTAATTTATAAATATTATGGTCTATGGTAACGGTGTGTCCACAACGGCTATACCGCTTGCACTGTCCGCGCAAACGGTACACTAATGACAGATTTAAGTATTGCGATTTCATTTTACGGCGGCCAATTTCACTTGGTGTGTGTGTTTTTTTTTGTTGATTACTTTCTTTTTTTTGTTTTTTTTTAGCTTCACGCTATATCCCGAACGAGGCAGGGTAGGCAGAGGGAACTCGGGAACCTAGTGTTAAGGCACTCCGTTCCACTTCCGTTCCCCACTTTCCGCTGAATTTGAGGCATTGCGTGTTGAGTGACGGAACTCAACGCCGCGCTTTGCCTTTTTACCAAAGCGAAGAAATTAAACATTAAATATTTAAATTGAAAATATTAAATATTTTATTTCCTCGACTGGGGATCGAACCCAGAACCTGTCGGTTACAGCCACCCGCTTGTGCCGCTGCGCCACGACATGCCTCGATTTATGACTTGATTACTTTCAATAATCCAAATAAAGATGTACGTTGCTGTTCTTTTGATGTGACAACCGTTTTGGTACAGTAGTGGACAGATTTTATTGATTTTTACTTATTCTTTTTCAAGAAAATTATAGATGTTGAAAAAGATTATAAAATTATTTAAAACATATATTAAGATATGGAGGTCGTGGGTTCAATTTCCACTTGAGGAAATGAAATATTCACTATTTTACATTTTCTTTGCTCTGGTACTGAAGTAAAGTGTGGCGTTGAGTGCCGCTAATAAACTTGGAATGACTCATTAAGGCGGAAAGTGGGGAGTCAATCCAACATTTAATTATCCCGCATAGCAGGGTTAGAAGTGGATAGCTAGCGTGAAAAATCCGTTTCGTACTTTCTAAATAATACTTGTCTATTAGCGGAATTTAACGCCGCGAACCTGCCTTTATAATACGTTTAGAAAAATAACAAACTAATAATAAATATTAAAATAACTTGTGCGTACGTCTGTACAAGTTTTCACAATTAACCGTGCCCCCCCAGTTCAAGCGGAAGTGGTCAGCGGAAACCGGAACTAACCACACTTTAGCTCTTTGTTGCATACAATTTAACATACATTAGTATTTTGTCGCATTAACTATACTTCGACATGGTTTTAGTAAATACTTTCTACCGCTACTTCTGTTTAACGTTATTTTTAGGGTTCTGTGCCTTATTTTGTTGTCCATCAGTCAAGAGCAATTGATATTAAATATTTAAGTCTATTGCCCCCAGGGTCCAGAAGCTTTAAGTCAACGCAATCAACAGATGCGACGCAATCGAAAGGAAAGGACCAATAGGAACTTCTTGCTACAGAGTTAAAATAAAATAAGAATTTACAATACAAATAAGGGAAAATTTATATATACAGACCAAAAAATGTTAAGAACTTCTGAAAATGTTAACAAATCTGTAGTATATTTCATTCAAAATATTGTATACGCATTCATGTATAGAGTTTCCCTTTTACCTACAGTCTTGAAATTGGTATGGAACCTTCGGTGGAAAGTCTCGACTTGAACTCGACTGGTTTTTTTTAAAAATATTTACAGAGCTTTTTTATTTTAGATAAATATAATGATTTCAATTAAATGTTTCTTTTAATTCGTTTTTTATATATATTTCCGAGTATTTTGCTTAAAAGTATATGCAAAATTTTTATTGACACCGCAATTTCAAGTAACGTGTTGAAACTCATATAATTATGTGTTACATTTGATACTTTTCAACGACTTGGTATAACATCAGCGGGACATCGAGAAGTTCAATAGCCGGCGCATCTTGTTAATTTTATATTTTCCTGCTAATTTTGGCCAGTTTTATAATAAATAAAATGTTTAACTTGGGCTATTTTATCGCTGATAAATTCGATATTAAGGCTGATAAGGTTATTTTATGTTAGTGGTTGTATGCACTCTGTATCTTCATGGTCATTGTAAGGTAGGCAGAGGGAGTTTGGGAACCTTGTGTGTTCCCTACTGTATGCAGAATTTTTTTGAGTGGCAAATATCAATGCCGCGGTATTGTTTATTACCAGAGGGAAGAAATTAAAATATTAAATATCTTTACTATTTTATAAAGTGTTATTCCACACTTAGGAAAGAAAAATACTAAACGTATAAAAAAATATTTAGTATTAAAATATAAAATTTCGTTTATTTTTATTTCAAATATATTATTGTCACTAAAAATAATATGAACATGTAAATATTTCAAAATATGTTCCGTTGAGTTTCTTTCTCGGGTCCTTCTCAGGTCGGAGACAGTTTATTCTATCTTGGGTGAATATATATATAAATATATATATATATATATATATATATATATATATATATATATATATATATATATATATATATATATATATATTCACCCGAGATAGAATAAACGCATGAATCACAACTTAATGTCATTAAAGATTAGAAATTTAATAGAACATGTACCGTTTATGTGTTTATCAACTTACGATTTAATTAATACTAGCGCTTATCGAGAACGTCCTGTTATACCGGTTGGTGACAAACACGTGTCTTAGGGGCCTTAAGTACTAGAATTTTGCTTTCAAAACATAGATTTTTTGCTACTTTGCGAATCTATAATACTAACTAACACGCGCGACTTCGCTCGCTTAAATCTTTTTTATAATATACCCTAATTGTGGGAAATGTTTTTGTAGATTATAGACTATATAAGCATAAACTTTCACATTTATTATATTAGTAAAAATAGTAAGAATCAAGAGAGCATTGTAGAGTATTTTTGGTGGTTTATTTTCCTTACGTGCTAATAGCATCTTTTTTCAACTCAATTAAATAAAAAATCTAATGTGTTATTAAAAATGCAACAGGTCGTTGGTTCGAACCCCACTCGCTCAAGTAACAAGGCAAAGCGCGGCGTTAAGTTCCGCCACTCAACACGCAATGACTCAAATTCGGCTTTTCCCTCTGCCTACCCAGCCATGTTATAAAATTATATTCTTTTACCTTAACGTTAACTAAAAAAAATGTTTGTAAAGAATGGATATACTGCAAAATCACTGCACTTATAAGTATATTTAAAGAAGTTATTTCTAAATGAAAGTGCCAACTAAAACATATAAACAATATGTCATTACTACAAAACTGTGAAGCAGAGACATCTCCGACAAAAATGTCAGTCATTGTGAGTCAGGTGGTTTCTCAATGACTCGGCGTTGGACAAAGAAAGTGAGATTAAACGTCTACATATGGCGTCAGTGCAGGATCTATAACTGCATTTTTTTATTTGTGTAAATGATTACTTTGAGATCAGTCGTGGCGCAGCGGCACAAGCGTGTGGCTACAACCGACAGGTTCTGGATTCGATCCCCACTCGAGGAAATGAAATATTTAATATTTTCAATTTAAATATTCAATATTGTCATTTTTTCGCTCTGGTAAAAAGGCAGAGCGCGGCGTTGAGTTTCGCTACTCAACACGCAATATCTTAAATTCGGTGGAAAGTGGAGAATGGAACGGAGTGTCTTAACACTAGGTTCCGAAGTTCCCTCTGCCTATCCTGCCAGGTGCGGGATACAGCGTGAAACTAAAAAAAACTCTTATAATATTGTACTCACAAGTTTGCGCAGAATACGCTCGTCCCAGCACTGGTCGATATCAAACTCCTCTACCTGGCGGCTGCTGGTCACCTTGCCACCACTGCTCTGTACGGTTTCCTGGAGACAAGAAATTTATTATTATACTTGCAACTTGCTCGCGGCTTCGCCCGCTTGAATATCACTTTAAAAACAATATCTATAACCCTATTCAGGAGTAGAGTTTCATACATTTCAATAAAACAGTTACTTACAGAAATTTTGCCGAACAACATTCTTTAAAGCAATAATTACTTTTCTATTTATAAACTGATTGTAATAAAATAAGCATTAAATGTTAAAGAAGCTCGCGAAAATACAATATCAAAAACTGTAAAAAAAAATACTTGAGCCGTTTCTGATATTAGTGTGAACAAACGCACAGATAAACAGACAAAAAATTAAAAAATCATACGATTTCGTTATACCTAAGTATACATTTTTTTTCTTATTTCATGATACTCTCTTGATACTCTCTCTCTCTCTCTCTTTTTATAATGTCTATAATGACTCTTGACCGCGCTTATCTCCAAAAACCAATTGTTGACATTAATAATGTGCTGTATAGTCCTCATTTTGATTAAGGTTATAGGCTATATTACATTTTGTTAATCTTCTCGTTGTAATTCAGACAGACATTCAGCTCCAACATATAGAATATTATATAATAGCCGCAAGCAAATTTCATTACTATAAGGGGCGAATAGAAACTAAAATTTTACAGTAAAAAAAACGTGCATCTTTTTTTAATATATATATATATATATATATATATATATATATATATATATATATATATATATATATATATATATATATATATATATATATATATATATATAAACATATTGTGAAACGACTAACGTGTGTGTTAGAAAAATTAAACACAGTAGCAAAGGTCTTGTCAACCTTGGCTACCCGAGGTCGCCCTTCAAGTTGACAGCTCTATTAATAAATTGACATTTCTCTAGCTGAAACTCTTTCGAAATTTTTACTCTTTAATTTTTTTAAACGCTGCCGCGCGACTGGATTATTCTAATAATATAATAAATGTGAACGTTTGGATGTTTGAATTAGACGAAACTACATAGTCGATATCGTAAGATATCTTATACTTCCACATAATACAGAGTATAATTTATGTAAAGATTTAACAATAATTTTAAGCGGGCGAAGCCGCGTTTTTGGCTTTAGTAAATTAATTATAAGCAAAAGTTGTAAGTAGGGTAGGTAACTTTGTTATTTCCTAGTAGGGTAGAAACAAAATTTAAGTTGAATATCAAGAGACTTCGTTCTTCGTTTAGTAAAGGAACTCAACTCAAATAATTTGTTGTTCCGAATGGAAATCAAACCAATAATCATCGCATTTTAATGATTAATCAGTCAGTATATGAAATCATTAAGTAACTTAAGTGAGAAAAAAAAAATGAATTTTAATAGTAGGTAAGAACTTAGTTGTTCTAAACTTATTGAGCGATTCATTCATTAATTAATTCATTTTCATTTATTCATTTTCATTAATTCAATTTCATTAATTCATTAATTCATTTTCATTAATTCATTTTCATTCATTCATTCATTTCACGCTGTATCCCGCACACAGCAGGATAGACAGAGGTAATTTAGGAACCAAGTGTTAAATCACTTCGTTCCTATTGAGGCAACTTCGGTTTGCACCAAATTTGAAGCATTGCTGATATTATTTAATCTAAATATTTACAGCGAAAATACGTAATTTCTTTCAAAGATATTGTTTAAAGCACATTTTTACGGAAAATATGGTACAATATAGTATAATATTTGGAAAATAGATTAAGAATATTTTATCTATTAAAGCATTTACAAACACCAATTACCCAACAAACTACATACATACCAAAAAGAAATTAAGAAAAATAATTGTGCCAACCGGCGCTAGTTCCCGACAATTTTTTCGTAGGCGGTGTTCATAACAAGTCATAAATACCACTTGTACCAGACCTTGAGATATATCGGACACCGTGAGTGTGGAGCTGTTGTAAACTTTTATAACGTTGAAGATATCGGATTAACTCGGAATAAACGCAGCGTCGCGTTAGAAATGAGATCAGTTTTAAAAATACTGATAAATAATTGAGGTCTGTCGTGGCGGGTACGGATTCTCAGCTCTGTTATCTAAGGCAAAGTGCGACGTTGAATTCTGTCACTCAACACGTAACAGAGTGTCTTAGCACTAGATGTGTAAGGTCCCTCTGCCTACTGAGTCGTGCGGGACGCGGACAGCGGGAACGTAATGTTTAATAGAATATTTGCTTTTATATGCAATGAATTTGAAACGGTTAATAAGATATAGTTTCCCGCAACTTTCTGGACTTTTATATTGTATACAACACAAAACTATAATTAGTGATAAACAACATTTTATGTCGTTATCAAAAAACATGTTTTTTTTGTGTTAGAATATCGATGTAACACGATAATGTATAGCTTAAAAGTCCAATTGACTGAATCGTTTGGTTAAATTCCTAAGAGTGGCATTGGTTTTATACAGTATTATATAATAATTATTTTTCAAATGATTATTTGTAACTATTCTAGAATGAAAAGGTAAATATAGAAATCAAATTTCATGAAAATCTGTCGAGTCGTTTAGAAGAAGTACAGACTAACGCGTATAGAAGAATATACAGATAGTTATTATGCTGAAGAGTTCGTTTGGATGAAAATGATAACCACAGAAATTACTATGAGCTTAAAAATATTTTTTGGGTTGTATTTCCTTTAACAAAATGGACCATGTTCATTATGTTCATTATATAGAGATTAAATATTATTTAAATATATTATACTAAATATAATATTAGCTAAATTATAAAACCATTAACAATATATAATTTTGGCTAATTGATAAGTCGGAATGCCCCACCTAGTTTCTTAGGTACCTTCCTAATTATCTTCATATAAATTCAGTCAAAAATTCTTTATACATATGCTCATAAAATATCAAACTATACACAAAACATCAATTAATTTTATTTTTATATCCCGCAAAAGGCAGGGTAGGCAGAGCGATCCCGAGAACCTAGTGTCAAGACACTCCGTTCCAATTCCGTCCCCCACTTTCCGCCGATTTTTGAGGCATTGCGTGTTGAGTGGCGGAACTCAACGCCGCGCTTTGCCTTAATACCAGAGCGAAGAAATGAAACCATTAAATATTTAAATTGAAAATATTAAATATTTCATTTCCTCGACTGGGGATCGAACGCAGAACCTGTCGGTTACAGGCACGCTTGTGCCGCTGCGCCACGACAGGCCTCAACGATATATAAATATATACTTGTTATTGTCTGTCATTTCGTTTCCAAATCTCGCCAGAAGACACTCGCTCCAAATATACACAGCGACCGGTGAGTCACACCGCGGCATAGCTCACGTGCACAGAAAGGGCTTCAACGCTATAGGTATATGCAAGTACAACAAAAAGATCGCTTTTTGTGTCTGCAAGTTTCTCAATTGTTGTTTTATTGTGTATTTTAATTCTGGAAACTTTCTAGGAATATTAACGGACGTTCCGATAAACGTTGACTGTGGAAATAAGGTACTATTATGGACAAGATAATATACATAATGTAGTGTTAAGACACTCCGTTTAAATTAAGACGTTTTCGTTACATACTTTCCACTGTATTATTAGGTTGCTAGGAGTTGAGTGAACGTACTCAATGCCGCATTTATGCTCGTTATCAAGGAGATGAAAAATAAAAATATGTTTCTTTCTCCATATGGTAATGTTGTAAGAACAACCGTCGAGTTTAGAGAAAACCTAACGTCTGAATACTATACACATCTTTTCATTCTTTTCTCCATTTTCCGCCAAATTCGAGGCTGTGCGTGTTGAGTGGCGGAGCTCAACGCCGCGCTATAGACTTATTACCGGGTTTTATCTCTAAAGAGCGAATAAACTATGATAATTTTTTCCAAGTGGATATCGAATGTTATAGTTATATACTATAACATTTTTAATCAACGTTCAAATTAATATGTCCGGGCATGTACATACATAGAAACAATTAAGACATTAATTGATGTCTCAAAACCAATTGTGAGGTCAAAGTAATTTAAAATATATTCTTCTGTACCAAAAACCGCCTAAGGAATGATTCTCTTTTAGTGTTTATTGCAATAATTTAATTTTTAATAAAATTAATTAGGTCATCTCTAACATTTGAAAAAGATATACAAAAAATATAAAATATTGTCTTCAAGCTATTTTTAAATATCAGGTTAATATAATAAGAAATAATATATTTAAATAAGGAGAAGTTCTTTTTTATTAATTGATGGAATTAATGAAATAAGTCTCTCTTTTTCGCTCACAGCAGAGAATATAGTGTTAAGGCACTCTATTACCTACTTTCCATCCAAGATTTTAAGACGTGTTGAACAACAGAATTAAACGCCGCGTTTTATCTCAGTAAATGTCAAATTACAAATTAAATAATTATATGATCTATAGAAACTGAGAAGACGCTGCGCTTTCTATTAAATATGCGAGCAGACAAACCTGGCGACAGGTACAAAGAAACGCAAAAAGACTAATATATACATTGATAGTTTCTGTAGAAGATCATTGGGCCACATTTTTGGCAGGTCACCGGGCGGCACCGAGCCGGCTAAAATAGTAGCGTACAATGCGCCCGCGCAGCATCTAACATTAGCTGTTAGATCATTCGCTAAAATGCAGCGACGGTTAAGATTTATAGAGTTTCAAAATATCATTTTAGTACGTGTGATCTTTTTAGTTGAGGAAATTAAATCGGTAATCTTATTAATTATGGAATTGGTAGCTTCGTATCGAATATTGTTAGGATAAATTGTAAATATTTATTTCATGATTTTTTTTCAGTATAGTTCATTGATAGTTTCAATTAGTTTGCAGCACTTTTAAGAATTTAAAAGAAACAACAAAATTTAATAATATATGTACATTAATGTGCTTAATGTGAGTCCCTGTTTCTTCTTTAATTAAGTATTTTAGCCAAAGGGAACCTGGGAGTTTAGTATAAGGACTTCCCGATTTGAGATCGCAGGAATCAATTATTTTTATTATGACGCTCTAGAGACCCCAATTAAGTAATAAGTCAACATGAAATATATTAAAATTTGGGCAGAGCGCGGAGAACAAAGTGTTCTAGCACTAGGTTCCCTTTAATGATCTTGCTTTATGCGGGATACAGCGTGAAGCTGGGAACATCATGTCTCACGTTAAAGATATATACTTAGTAATCTGAGTGCTTTGGCACGTAAACACATTGTAAAATATGATCGGTTTTGACATTTATAGTGGCGTGACGGATCTGAATCTTTATTTTATTACCCACATTTCATGTTTTACTATCCACATTGCGTTATAGAGCCTGTCGAGGCGCAGGGCACAAGCGTGGGCACTAGTTCCTTTCAAAGAAATACATTATTTAAGTACCTCTAGTATATCGAGGTACAGCGCGGTAGTAAGTTTCGCCACTCAACATGCATTGACTTGAAAATTCGGCGGGAAGTATCATAATGAGTATCTTCTATGACACTAGGTTCCCAGGTACCTCCAGCCTTCCCGCTTAGTTCTAGGATAAAGCGTTAAGCCAAAAAAAAAAACATTCGTTTGATTCAACACACTTTAGCCTCCTCCGTAAACAGCTCAATACCAAAAATTCTGACAATTCTACTAATTCCCAAGTATGTTATGTAATTTTATTAAAAATGTAGACTAAGTGTGCCGTCTACGTGCTACCGGTGACATTTGTACCAGAAACAAAGAGCGGGTGGTCTGGCAACGCGCCAGGTGGGTCGACAGATTCAACATCGATACGTTATTATAGATACAAGTAGATGCTATCAAATGATTATTGTAAACGATTTGATGATTTGAACATTTAAAAGAGTATGTAATATTACAGATATTTTTACTATTTTTTAAAAATGGTATTCCACACTTGGGAAAGAGAAATACTAAATTTAAAAACGTATAAATTTTTTTAACGGAGCTTGGCGAGAACGAATGGCTTAGTTGGTCAGAGCGCGGGTTCAAATACTGCTTCGTTCAAATTTTAATATGTTTTTAAATTTAATATTTTCCTAAGTGTGGAATAACACTTTAAAAATAGTAAAAATATTTAATAAATAGCATTCTCTCTTGCCAAATGATAATTCTAACGAATTCTCTTTGGGTACCGGAAATTTGAAAAAATCTCCCTACAGAGATG
Source organism: Eueides tales michaeli (assembly GCA_018249855.1). NCBI lineage: Eukaryota > Metazoa > Arthropoda > Insecta > Lepidoptera > Nymphalidae > Eueides > Eueides tales. The sequence continues at coordinate 10,917 of DWMZ01001336.1, forward strand.
CTAACAACATAAATAAGTTGTAAAAAGCGTATAAGAATTTCGACGGAGCATGGTGAGAACGAATGGCTTAGTCGGTCAGAGCGCTTGGACGGTTTCCAAGAGGCACAAGTTCAAATCTCGCTCCGTTTTTTATTTAGTATTACACATATTTTTAATTTCTTATAAAAGAATATGAAATATTTAATATTTCCATATTTTGTGAGGACGCTTTGGTAATGAGACAAAGTATAGTGTTGAGTTACGCCTCTCAACACGCAACGCCTTAAGAATTTGGCAGAAAGTTTGGAACAGAATGAAAACACAGAGTGCCTTAAAACTAGGTTCCCAAGTTCCCTCTACTTACATTGCTAGCTCCTTCTATGAAAGGCATTAATTAATTCTAGTAATAATATCTCAGACTTGATAATATCCATATTTAATATTTATTTGTTACTTGGAAAGATTATCGATGTGCGCACGCGCATGTCAATAAGAGTAGAGCAAACGCTACCAACCGTCAACAATCAACATTGAATATGAATAAATATGTGCATGTTTGATGTTTCAAAGGCATTAGAGAAGATCGTAAAAAATATATTATTACTACCAACGTTAAGATACTCTATATGCCGAGACATTACGTGGTAAGTGGTGGAAATCAACGCCGCAATTTGTGTAATATAAATCTCTGCTACATGCTGTATCCCGCACTTGGCAGGGTAGGCAGAGGGAACTTGGGAACCTAGTGTTAAGGCACTCCGTTCCACTTCCGTTCTCCACTTTCCGTCGAATTTGAAGCGTTGCGTGTTGAGTGGCGAAACTCAACGCCGCGTTTTGCCTTGTTACCAGAACGAAGAAATAAAACCATGAAATATTTAAATTGAAAATATTAAATAATTCATTTCCTCGACTGGGGATCGAACCCACCACCTGCCGGTTACAGTCACACGCTTGTGCCGCTGCGCCACGACATGCCTCAAATAATATAAATTAACAAAAAAAATTAAGATAGTTTAAATATAGTATAGAAGGAATTCTTAGGGGAGATCGAACTTCCTATTAACTTTATATACTAGAGAAGTAAACTAAATATTTGTCTGTTCATTGTAGGCTCAGTGCAGGTTCTAATCCTGTAAGATAAATATTTGCCTTTCTCAAGTATGTGTTCAGGTAAATACTAGATAATGCGTCACGTCCCTTCTTTCGAAAAATAAAATGTGTCATTGTTGTGTCATATATGCAGTAGATAAGAAAGATAAAAAAATAAATATGTCAACGACCGTCATAATCGTTTTAAAATCTAAGATTTATATGTAAATAAATGTTTTTTTCTTTCATAGTCGTGAGAACTACAGTGCAGAAAATAGCTATCATTGTCTATGATAGAAGACTGACTGAATAAATATCGAGGTACGGTAAAATATCGTAGTAGAATAGGCAGAGGGAACCTGGGAACCTAAAGATATTGTGTTCCCAGTTACAGTAAATTATATATTATGTATGTATGTCAGCCAACTTTTCACATAGAAGTGCAACTTAACAGTACACGCAAAAGTTAAACAAACAGAAAATAGAACTATCAAGATTGAACGGACATAATTTACGCTTCTCTTGTTTGATTTTTCTCAAAATTCTCAAGGTATTTGTACAGAAAGCTGGTTTAATTAGTAAATATTTGACGTGTAGTTAACATTTTTAATGCCAAAAAATTAAGACTGAAGACCAAAAAAATATATATAAAAACTGCTGGTATTTTTTTCCAGTTTCACACTGTATTCTGTACATAGTAAGTAGGAGGGAACTTGGGAACTTCGTGCTGTACCACTCTGTTCCCATTATGATATATGCTTTTTATCATATCCACAGTCGAACAATATAATTTTTTTTTTAGCTTCATGCTGTATCCCGCTCAAGGCAGGATAGGCAGGGGGCGGGAACCCAGTGTTAAGACACTCCGTTCCACTTCCGTTCCCCACTTTCCGCCGAATTTGAGGTATTGCGTGTTGAGTTGCGGAACTCAACACCGCGCTTTGTCTTATTACCAATATAAATGTGATACATAGTTTGTTTTTCACATAAATTCATAGAATTTCGCATAATGCAATTCAACGCTTACATGATCATGTAGAGCAAACTGCGCCGCCATTAATATGAAAGAATAATTCGCGCTACATCACAAGCGGGACAAGACTAACGAGCGTTTAGAAATTACCCCATTAATTGTGTGTTTTGTTGTTTTTTTATTATTTTCTGCTTCCCGCACATGGCAGGATGGGCAGAGGGAACTTGGGAACCTAGTGTTAAGTCACTCCGCTTTTGCTACCGACTTTCCGCCGATTTTAAGGCATTGTGTGCTGAGTGGTGGAACTCTAAGCCGCGCTTTGCCTTGTTACCAGAGCGGAGAAATGAAAATATTGAATATTTCATTTGAAAATATGAAAAATTTCATTTTCTTAAGTGGGCATGGAACCTACAATCTGTCTCCACGCCCGCCCACTTGTGCCAACACTGCGCCACGACAGGCCTTAGTAAATTGCTATAACTTATTTATTTTATGCTGGCTTTGGAAAATTAATTATTAAATATTATACATATAAAATATGTATCGTAGATTGATTTGAGGTAATATAGTTTTATATTATGATTAACCGTAGTTTTATGATCCGGATAAAGGAAATGACCCATTTCCTTCATCCGTATTTCTGAGATTGAGACGGTACTCAACGTCATAGAAATTGTAAAGAATGTAATATGAGACGTAATGATAGATATTGTTTAGATCGTGGATTTAGTATTTTAGCTTAGTATTTCAATATATTTACTGTTCCAAACTACACTTTTTATCCTGTCCATATAAGGGTAGGCAGAAAGTATATATTATCAAAGCATTCTATTCGATTGATAGCGAGAAAATGATAATAATTTATTTCTCCAAGCGGGGATCAAACTCACAATTGCGTTTACAGGAGAACTGCGCCTTACTGTGTACTGGCTTATATTATCGTATTATAAAATACTATTATAGAATATATTCTATTGTAGAATACTAGCGATTTAAACGCAGTTTCATGCGCTAACCTTATAGTTATTTTAAAATTTAGTCATAAAAAATATTTACATAAATTGTTACCTATTTTTAGTGAGTCTTATTGATAAATAATCTTTATAAGAGCTATGTTCGATCTAATTTTTTTCAATAGTTTTTGCGTAATAGTGGAAAAAAACATCCATTCTCACCTCCTATAATATAAGGATTTAAAAAATTCAGTTCTCACGAGATTCATCACAATTATTAATGCAAAATATTTATATTTACAAAGAAAACAAGGCGACCTATTTATAATGTCTTTGTATTTTAGCACAAGGAAGGGAAAGTCAACCTTGGTATTTTCGTGGAAAGCCGACGTACCGACGCACGACCAAATCTGGCGAAGTGGCCTGGGGTCGTTAGCTGCGCACGCGTCGCTTGGCACTTTACCAGCGATATATAGATCTAACTTTTTATTGCCATTTGCGGATCAACATAATGTTATTTATATTTCTATAGTACTTTAATAATTTTTAGTAGTAGTTACATACTACCTGAGGCCTGTCGTAGCGCAGCGGCACAAGTGTGTGACTGTAACCGACAGGTTGTGGGTTCGATCCCCACTCGAGGAAATGAAATATTTAATATTTTCAATTTAAATCACTCTGGTAACAAAGCAAGGGCGGCGTTGAGTTCCGCCACTCAATACGCAATGCCTCGAATTCGGCGGAAAGTGGAAAACGGAAGTGGAACGGAGTGTCTTGTCACTAGGTTTCCAAGTTCCCTCTGCCTACCCTGCCATGTGCGGCATATACCTATAGAGTGAAGCTGTGTGTTTGTTAACATAGGGCAGCGTGAGTAAGGTGTTTCGAATCTTTTTCTTATTTTCATTTTACAATGAAACTGAAGCCCTAATTTGTTTATCTTTATCTGTATAATTGTGTATATATAGTTAGTTTTATGTATGAGACATTATTATATGGATTTTTTTACGAAAATCCCGCGTTTGCGTTTTGCCGTCACATTGAAAAATGAAAAATAAAAAAAATACCCGAATTGAAATAGTTCATAACTTCAACCTATTTCGCATATTTTTACAAAAAAAATATTTTTCTTTTCAATTTAAAAACAATTAAATCTACACGCATTTAGTGTAGATAGAGAACAGAGTGACTTAACACTAAGTTCCCACTAGGTTCCTTCTTAAGCCTCCAGATATATGTGATATACAAGCACGTCAATCTCGATACATAGCTACAGTGGAAAACAGAGACGGCGTCCACATATAGACGTCACGCGCGTATTTCTGGACTGTCGGAACAAAAGCAGACAATGATTTGCTAATATTTAATTGCGCCACAAATAAAGGAAACGACATTAAACAAAAATAATTTGTAAAAATGTATATACACATTTTCTAATTTTCTAATAAATTAAAAATTATATTAATTGACACATTCCTAGGAATTTGGGGGCTTTTGATAGATTGTGGGTCCCATATGGGGATATGTAAAAGACACGATATATTAAATATTTAGATTTTCTTGCTGTAGTAACATGGCAAAGGACGAAGTTGAGTTCTGCCACTCAATGCCTTTTGAATTCAGCTAAATGTGACTTAATGGCACTGAGTGTCTTAGTGTATATTAGGTTCCCAGGTTCCCTATATATACCCTGTCATGTGGTAAGAGCGTGAAACTATCAACAAAGTCTTCAAAACATAGTTGTATTAGTATAGCCGTAGATATGAAAAAATCCCACTTCTATAGTTATTTGAAGTATTTGACCCATATTTAGTTTATATTTAGATCGCATTTTGGCTATTATTAGACAATCGATCACCCCATACTCTGTTTACATGATTGACTTCACAGCGTAACGTATTTTATACACATTATTTAAAGAGATGATTCGCTAAAGTTTTAAATTAGGAAATGATGGGAATGTAATTTAATATTTTTTGAAGAAAAAGTGGTCACTTTTAATGTGTTTGCCTTTGATTTTATATTTTATCTCAATTTAGGCATAGTTAAATACTGTGAAGTAGAGTGTCGTTGCACAGACGCGTGCAACTGTAAACGTTGATAAATTAATTATTTTCATTTCCTTGATCTGGTAACGAGACAAAGCGCCCCATTCAGCTCCGCCACCTAATACGTAAAATAAACCTCCTGAATTCAGCGGAAAGTGGGTAACGAAAGAATCTCAATGAGAACAGACTGTCGTAACACTAGACTCTCGGGTCCCCATTTGCCTTCCATGATACAGCGTAATGCTGAAACATTCAGTATAACCATGGATAAGTTAGACAATGTAGGGGAAAACTAAGAAATAAGTTATCAAAACTGCGCCGGAAATAAAAAACGGAATATGCCTGTCGTGGCACAAGCGTGTGACTTTAACCGACAGGTTTTAGGTTCGTTCCCTAGTCGAGGAATTTCTTCGCTCTGGTAATAAGACAAAAGCGCGGCGTTGAGTTCCGCCACTCAATACATAATGTCACAAATTCAGCGGGCAGTTGGAAACGGAAGTCGAACGCAGTGTCTTAACACTAGGTACCCAAGTTCCCTCTGTTTACCCTGCTTTGTGCGGGAAGTAGCGTGAAGCTGAAGAAAAAAAAGGAACAAATTAATTATAAATCCCATAAAACATTGATAAGTTCACAGTCAATGACGCAAAAAAACATTTATAGACATACGTATATAGACATATATAGACATACATATATAAAATTAAATATACATTCACACATTCAGGAATATTTATGCAGCACAAATAAACAATGTAGAGTCGCAGGAAATATAAATACTGGATGACGTTAGTATCAACACGTGCTAGCATATGTCCACATGTTCAGATAATTTTAATAGATTTG
>DWMZ01001337.1:0-16796 GCA_018249855.1 Eueides tales michaeli
AGTTAATTGAATATTTGAGTACTGATTTTTTTTTAATTATTTTTCATTATTTCATTTCAATTGTCTGCGTAGCAACGCGCGCCGGGCACATGTAGTATATATATATATATATATATATATATATATATATATATATATATATATATATATATATATATATATATATATATATACGTCAAGTCACTTAACAAAGTTGACTATCAGCAGTCAAAACTTAAGAAGAAAACCGAAACATTGTTAACAGCCCTCCTCAGAAGGAACTACTGAGATTATTGTATTTAACCAACGTAATCCAAGAAACTTCTGAAACTCGCGTCTGTATTTACTCATCGACCGAGATAATGGTGTGCTCACTCGTAAATGAAAGGATCTACCTAATTAGATACCTTTTGATCTCCTGTTTTGTTTCATTTCATCTTATTATCGATTAAGAGCTTTTAGCTGCAAAGTGCTCTGAGCAGCGGACGAACCGCAAACATTTTCACCTTCTTTTTTGTTTTGGTAGAATATGGTTAATCTCTTGTTGTTCTTTTGAATCTTTACAATAGGTGTCGTAAGTAAACAAGCTTATAATATACTTCTATATAAATTAAATCAGATCTGTGGTAAGCGCTATTATTCGATACTATCAATAACTATATGGATTTTCTATTTAATTATCTTTCTTTAAACTTGACGCTGTTGTCCCCCACGTGGTAGGGTAGAACAGAAGGAACTAAGGAACCTAGTGTCGCACTAAGACATTCCATAAGACATTCCCCATTCCGTTCTCCAATTTTCATTGACGTTGAGGTATTGCGTATTGAGTGGCGGAACCCAACGCCGCGCTTTTCCTTGTTACCAGAGCGAAAAAATGAAAATATTAAATATAAAAGAGATAACATAAGCGTCCATTTTTGTTTTAAAAATTCACCTAAAAGAAGAGCTTCGTTGATAAACTAAATCCGAGTTCAGTTCAGACTTTCACGTACTTGTGCACACAAAGTGCTGCGCTCAATCAGCGCTCAAAGGAACTAAAAGAGAAATGAACGTGGCGGCGAGATCAAAGAGCTCGGTAGGTACCTTCCACTGCCTATTAAATGTTTACAATTTCAAGCATATTTTCTGTGAATATCTTTTTTATGACTAAATATAATTTTGGGAGGACGCGTTAATTCAACAGCGTCATTTAACTATTGAAGTAATTGATTGGAGATATTACGATGTTGTACGCTTGAATTTAGACTATTGGAGAAGGTTTTTATAAAACAGATTTCAGATTTCCCGGGCTTACTTTCCTTAATTTAAGCCTGGGGAATCTGAGTGTCAAGTGGAATTACCCACCAATTCGTTCTCCTTGTCCCTTCTAATAACAAACTTGTTAAATTTAATTATCATTTTATTTAATAAAATTATACAATTTTGTAAAATAATGCAATAAAAAATCCAAAGGAATATCTATTATTCTAAAAGATGTCATAAAAATAATACTTTTAAGGTAAAATATTTTAGAAACATAAAGTCTTTGAAGACAACTACGTCATTATGTGTAATAATACATGTTTTTATCGAACACACAATCTGTCACGTTTACAGTCACACGTTTGTGCCTGTCTCACGACAGGCCTCAGAAAGTTTGGTAATGTAAATAAATTAGTTTGAACATCATATTGATTATTTATGTATATTATTATTGAGGCCTGCCATGACGCATATTAAACTTTATCTGGATCAGATTAATTAAAACTTCATCCGATGAAAACTGCGAACAATGCAATGAAAACAAACTGGAAGGCTTATATTACTCGTATAACATAGATACATATATTAAAATCAATATTCATTTAAATTTTATTTCAAAATTAATGATCTCGATCATCTGATGCATGCAACAAAACTACGTCTGCATATAAAAGAATATACAGTAATAATTGGTACTATTGTACAGAACAGTAGTGTAACGAGTATTATTAATAAAAACGATAAATTATGTAACGGGCAGTATTATTCTTATGTCATTTTGTGTTGTAATTATTTATGTAATCTTATTTCTAACGCAGCTGAGAACTGAATATAGCTAACTAGATGATAATACAAGAAAGAAATTAAACATATAAATATATGTTAGATCAGTGCATACATTATATATGTATATGATGTTGAAAACCTAGACGAGGACATAATATGTACTATTATTGCTCGGAAATTTATTTTAAATTTTCAGAGCATTACGAGTTGGTCATGAGTGCTACCCTGGGCACGATGGACGCTGATCGATCGTTAGGGTTTCGCAACATTATAATTAAAAATATTAGGCTTGGTCATTTCGCCAAAGTATTGGCCAATTTTACATACGTACATGATAACAATTGGGGGAAACCTCAGTTGACTTTCGAAAACACCGTAGCGCGACCGTTGGCGCTGTATCTTTGAACTATATTCTAGTGGACTTCTAATGAGTGAATTAAATAAAATCAATATTGTATTGTAATTTTTAAATGCTTCAACAGATCTTATAGTAAACCCTAATGTACTTGAAGTTTTTTCCACAATATCATCTATGTGTGCCGCAGAACTCCCGTAGATGAGTAATTTTCTTTATTAAATAACTACCTACGTTATAATTATTCTGAATGTCTGATGTCTTTCTACTAAATATTGTGCTCTGACATTTCTTGCTATTTATTTTCATATGATTCGCAGAATACCCTACAGCAAATCTGTCCAAATCAAGTTGCAAAAGTTTACAATCATTTAAAGATTAAATTTATTTATATTTTTTTAAATCATTGTTCATTGAACAACCACTGTTGTATAAACATGTTATGGCATCATTAAATAAAACAGAGCCATAGTAACACACAAGATCTTTAATAATTTCTGTACCTAGTGTTAAAACACTCCGTTTCCTCCGAATTCTTGAGGTATTTTGTGTTGAATCAATGTCTTTTTATCAAAGTTGGCGTTTTCTCGAGTGGGAATTCACTACCTGTCGCGTTTACAGTTGCTTGCTTGTGCCCCTCTAGAAATCCCCAGTTTCTTTCTTTTACAGCTTCACTTCGATATCGCAAAATTGACAATTTGACTTGAATTTTATTCGAGTATCGATGGACCAAGAAGATTTGATAATGTTTTTATTGATTTAACTCAACTTCTTACTCAGTAAAATAAACATATTTAAAAAATAATAATTTCCCCGCTAATATGATAAACGGCAACAATCGGCATCGAACTTTACCACTCCACACGCAATGCCACGAGAATTTCGACTTATATGTCTTAACACTAGGTTTATAGGTTTTCTTTGCCTGTCCATAGTAAGATGTGCAGGATAAAATGTGAAGTTAATTTACTACATACGTATACCTATTTATTACTCAAAGTAAATAAGAGCAAAAAATAGTATGAGCGAAGCAACTTTACTGTGTTTTAAAAGCCAGACATTTGCGCACTCTAAAAATTCATTAACCTGAAAGTAACTGATTCAGCCTTTATAAGAGATGAAAGCTTGTTCTTTTGCTTTATTTCTTTGTTCTATAGCGAGTGAAATATAATTTTTGCTATACTTTACAAAGTATTTTTAAATTTCTACAAAGTTTAATTTTTACAATTTGATTTTTTACAGATTTCTACTACTTGATAGACGTAGAAATATAAAAATAATAGCTTTATTTATAACTGTTTTATATTTTTATTATTATGTTTATTATTTTTGTTTTATTGAAAATCTTGTCAAGGTCTGTCGTGGCGCAGCGGCATAAGCGTGTGGCTGTAATCGACAGGTTCTGGGTTCGATCCCCAGTGGAGGAAATGAAATATTTAATATTTTCATTTTAAATATTTAATGTTTCATTTCTTCGCTCTGGTAATAAGACAAAGTGCGGCGTTGAGTTCCGCCACTCAACACGCAATGCCTCAAATTCGGCGGAAAGTGGGGAACGGAAGTGGAACGGAGTGTCTTAGTGTTAAGACCCGGTTCTCGGGTTCCCTCTGCCTACCCTGCCTTGTGCGAGAAAAAAGCGTGAAGCTAAAAAAAAAATCCTGTTCATATGGGTGGTTCTTCTCTGTTTCATTGAAGTCGGATAAGTAGTTTAAGAGCTTCAAGCACTTTACCAATATCAGGTAGTGATTTTATGGGTCAAGGGTTTTTTTTTCATCTTCTTTTCCGTTGATCTCCGAGAAATTCAACGCAGTATAGTATGTATAAGTAAGAATAAAATTGATATGTACAAGAAAAATAATGTATATATTATTTTTATTGCAAGCAAATTAAGCATTTGAGAAGCAGCTCAATTATTTCTAAGTATAAAATATAGCAAATTTTTCAAAATATGGATTCAAGTATACTAAATTTAAAAACGTAGAAAAATTTGAACCTGCGCCTCTTGAAAACCGTTTAAGCGCGCAAAATTTTTATACGTTTTTAAATTTAGTATTTTTTTAGTATTTTAGTGTGGAATAACACTTTAAAAATAGTAAAAATGGTTAATAAACAGCATTCTCTCTTGCCAAACGATAATTCTAACTATCTTTGGGTAGCGGAAATTTGTAAAAATCTCCCTACAGAGATGCAACATAAATAAGTTGTAACAAGTGTATAAAAATTTTTACGGAGCTTGGTGAGGACGAATGGCTTAGTGGTCAGAGCGTTTGAACGGTTTTCAAGAGGCACAGGTTCAAATCCTGCTTCGTCCAAATTTTTATACGTTTTTAAATTTAGTATTTTTCTTTACTAAGTGTGGAATAACACTTTAAAATTAGTAAAAATGGATTCAAGTAATAATTTCTTCTTAATAAATACGTAATGTACTAAGAACTTTTCTCGGATCCTGTAATTTTATTAAGCTTTAATAAAGTTTTTTTCGACCTATGTGTCGATTCTAAGACCCATACCGGTTCAAATCCCGCTTCGTTAATTTTTTTATATACGTTTTCGAAATAAGTATAAATGCGTATCTATTAGTCTTACTTATCAATAAAAATAAAGCCTTTTCTTTTTTCATTATATAAAGTGGAGTGACCGACGCTTTTTCTAATTTCAAAATAAGGAAAACAATAGATTTTCCGGAAATTACCTGTCAAGCGTCCACCAAGAGGCCGTTGTGGACACAGCATAATAACATTAAATAGCTAGAGACCTGTCGTCGGATCGAACCCACGATATGTCGCGTTTACAGTCACATGCTTGTGCTCCAGCGCCACGACAGGACTCGTTGATAATATGAATATATAATATGTAGTGATTTAATAAACATCTTACAGTTTCTTTAATATTCCTTAAATTATCAAAGCAATTCGAAGAATATCTTCGTAAATTCTACACCACATACTATATACTACTATACTATAGTGTTGATTTATATACGATTAACAACATACATTAGAGTTGTTTTTTTTTATACATATTACATATGTACTATAAAATTTATATAATAATATTAAAAAAAATTGCACCGTATAGAGTATGAAGGCCGTCGTCGCAGCGTCTCTACGCCTGACTATAAGCGCGACGACTCCTATAAGTTCCTAGTTTATATTTCCTCGCTACGGTAATAAGAACAAGCGCGACTTCGAGTTCCACCGCGAAACACGCAATGTCTTGACAACTCGATGTAAAGGAGTGTTAACATTAAGTTTCCTTTGCCTTTCCTGCTGTAAGCGGGATAAAGCGTGAACCAAATGAAATGTACATATATAATTCAAAGACGTAGTTGAGAGATGTATTATTGTAAACGTCAATTGTATTGTGTTTAATCTCTATAAAATTAAGAAATATTTTTATTTAACCACTTTTATTTATAGTATGAACATATACCTACTAGTAAGTAAAAACGTCAGTAAATAATAATCAGTATATGCCAATAGTGGTGACCCCAATTATTGACTAAGCTGGTTGATATTCTAAGTTAGTACTCAAGTTTGATTGAGAAGTCTCTGAAATGGTCAGAGCAACGATCACGTAAACTAAACATATCAGTTACAGCAAATATTGGTGCTTTGGAGGAGCTTTGGATTTTAAAAAAAAACGTTATATCTTGTATCCGAGATACAAATACCAGTGTCTTGAATATATTTGTTTAAAAATGTATTGATTTTATTTATTTTTTAATTCAATATTTATTTAAGGCAAATAATTACTTTAATAATTTAATGTTTTGTGTTAATTACTTGAAATTTTATAGGTGAAAATTATGTCTATAATTATCGCCTTTCGGTTTATGCTATCGCTAATTTGTTATATGATTTTACAAGTTCCAACGTTGTATTATAATCATTGCCATTATTTTATATATTGTTAAAAATAGGGCTCCTAAAGCCAATTAAACGATGTCTGTAACCTTTATCATGAGTCACATATACCTCAGAAAACAAAAAGGGTTTTTAAATATGACTGGTGATTAAAGAAGCGCGATTAAATTAATGAATTTAGTTGTAAAAAAGTAATGAACTCGTTAACTTCATTATATTAGTATTTATAAGTTAAATAAATTATTAACGAAATCATAATCACAATGCCTAAATTTTTGTGGTGAAACCATTTTAAGGTATTTATGATGATATAATTAATGTCCATGTCATTTCCAACACATTTGTAAAAAAAAAGATATTATATGTAATAACATTTAATACCAATTAAAAAATTCCATCAAATGACACTTACTACACTCTTGTTTCCAAATATGATTAGAATTTTAAACGATATAAACTTTTGTCAGAAAGTTGCAAGAAATCATAAAACGCTGCCGTTCTTAGTACATATAAAAGAAAAGAATACGACATCAAATTAAACTTGAGTTAAAATTTAAAATAAAGCTTTGAATCTAAAGAGAGGATATCGCCACTGAGCTCTTGTAATCTCTAATGGATTCCGTGGATATATCTTTAAAATATTTATTAGTAAAGCTTTGCCAAACATATATATGCATGAAAAGAAAAATGTGAACGATACCTTACCTTAAAACATAATCCTTTCATGAATTCGGATCACATCAGTATCTTTTCTTAGCGTTATGCATAATCATTAGAATTAAGTTCGGCTTCTTCCCGAGAAATGTCTATTAGGTGAATACTTCACGAGCACATTGGACTATTGACTTTTTTGTATACATTTTCGTCACAATTCTTTCCAACTTACCTACACAAATGGCTAACTTCAAAAATTAATATGGGATCTATTTTTATTGTCAATAAAACGATATAACAACAAACAGCCTTTTCATTCACAAATTTATAAATTGTATATTAGGTCATGAGTTTTTTGTTCACAAAACATGAACTCTTCATTATCTGGGAACTATTCCCTAAGTGTTGATAACAGGCGAGTTTCTAAAATCTGTCTGTAATGGTCGTGCTTCATGGTTCTCTGAACAATGTAGAGGCGCCCAACACCCTTGTTGCTTATGACAGACCATACCATTAATTTGACAGGGTGTTTAACCTTCTCAGTGATACACTCAAGATAGTACTTCTTACCTCCTCGGCGTCGCCTGACGATGTTGCTTTTGTCGGCTAGAATTTCAAAAGTTGATTCATCAGAGAAACACATCTGAAAAAAAATCGTATGCTTTACAATTACATCAATTACTGCTAACACTAATGAAATATAATAAAAATAATGCATATTTACCCTTTTCTAGTCTTCAATGGTCATTTTCTGACGAGATCAGGCAAGCCGTTTTTTTTTCATAACTTTCTCTCTCTCTTCGAAACTAATATACTGCTGATAGATTCTTGATCCATCTGAGTTAACAATGAAAAAAATTTTACCGATTTTGAAGACAAATATCCCGAATTTTCCTGCCTGTACGTGGCGTTGTTATACGTTTTCTTACGCTATTTCCTTTTCTCTTAGATGAAATAGCCATCTTTCATCCAAATTTATTTTTATTCTATTAACTGTCGTCTTAGAAACTCCAGCAATATTTGCTATTTCCCTTTGTGAATGGCTTGTTTGCTGAAGAAGGGTTTTTATTTCAGATTTCTTTTAGGAGACACTTCGCATCCCATACCCATACTGAACGACAAATATTAGAAAAATAAAATTATTGTTTACGAAGTTATTTGTTGAGTAAAATATTCACAATAGTATAATAATGATACTTACAATTTAAAAGTAGGCTTATTATCTTCGGAATTGATCCCCAATGGAATTTAACAATTCATCTTACTCACATTTCACATGAACTCTAAATGATTCAAAATGAATAGTGGATGTTTAATGGTCAGCGGCTCCTCCCCTTTCTTGTACCTGGACTCTTGAACTAGTATCGGCTTTTCTAACGGATAACATTATTGTTTTGTACACCATTCTTTTACGTCTTTTTTAAACCATTTAATAATAACGAATTAATTGTGTATGTGTAATTCTTTAGTTAATCTAAGGAGTTGCTTAAATTTTATAATTTCTTAACAGTTGCTAAAAGCAATCGTTACTTTATGAAACAAAATATTTACTTAAATTAAAAAAATGTAAGGAAAATTTAAAGTAAATCAAACTTTTAATAATAACTACAATTAAGTCGAACTACATCTAATTAACACAGTCGACCAGCTATTAGGAAATATAGCTTAAAATCACAGTTACAGTTTTTAATGGTAATTTTTACTAATATAACAACAATGATATATATATATATATATATATATATATATATATATATATATATATATATATATATATATATATATATATATATATATATATAAAATAGAAACTTTATTTAAAGTCAGAAATTGATCTGCGAGCTTTTTCTGTTCAAAAATCTATCTACGAGAGTTGTAAACAGACCGACCACTGTGCAAAGTTTCAAATAAAAGCTTTTCTTCTACTCTCTACTTATGACTGCTTCAACCTTTGACCAGGCTTTGAAACAAAGGGTGGATCATTTTTGTACGTTATTTTCTTGTTGAATAATAAAATAAAATATTATATATATTAAAAAATATATATACTTAATTTTTTTAATATATATAATAATGAAAATTAATAAACTTGTAATGAGACAACAAATTTTTCAGACTGTCAAAGTCAGCCAAAGTGACTATTTTCATCGGTCACTGTAATAATTTAAATTTTTACTGCTAGCTTCCCACTGTACTGCCTACCTTATTATTTCTTTCACCACGTTATAACCGTTAAGTACCAGGGACATTATCTTCACAATGTCGGCTCATTAACTCGCAAGTAAGCGTTCCTTTTCATAAATTTTCTTTGTAGAAATTTGCTGAAAATGTTGGTACTACTGGGGCTTAATTGAAACGTCCTTTTTTTTAAATTCTAAGTAAGTACATATATTTTATAAGTATTACTATAGTAGTTAGTATGTTATCAATTGTATACTTAAAATTGCTAATTATTGTAAATTAATTTATTGCATTTTAAATATAATTGACGGTATTAAATATATATAACGTTAATCATCATATAAAACAGAAAAGTTATCTACTTGAATAAATGTCATAAAATTCTTATATTATATAAGAATTTTATGACATTTATTCAAGTAGATAGAAACTATAATTTATATGGAGGAGTATTCAACATGAGGATGAACCTGAGCCTTGTAAAGCTTAAGGCAATGCTCTGATGCGAAATACTGCTTCGCCTTGTTCAAAATTCCGAGCTTTTTTGAAGCCAATTTGGACTTGAGACAAGCACAAGAATTCCAATATTATTATCAGTGCATAAGGAAGTGCCCTAAAATTTAAGCACCAGAATGAAAGGGGTCGTTTTTGCAGTAAACGCGTGTAAAATATTGAATAAAATAATCTAAAAGATTCCTTTGATCTTAGAAACTTAATTTAAAACTTGATTAATATTTTATTAAGTTATATTAAGGTCTGATAGAAAGATAACTCTCAGCTCAGGGCGTTAGTCTGTATTTTATAAAGCATAGACAATAATCTAGTTTCTTATAAATTACTATTTAATATAATATCTTCTTAGGCTTTGTTTTATTCAAGTTAAACTTCTGTTAGGTAATAGATGAGAGTTATCAAATTTGTTTGTGATATTTGTTTTGGATATTTGATTATTATCTAACAACCGTGGCTACTGGACGTTAAAATATATATGATTTTATTTCATTTGGTTCACAAATTTGTAGTGTTAAATGTGCAAAGGACGTCTTTGAGTTTCGCCATTTAACAGATAACGCCTTAAATTCTGTGGAAAGTGGGGAACGAAACGTAACACTAGGTTCCCAAGTTCTCTCCCTGCCATATGCGAAAAAAAAAGAAAGTGAAATAAATAAACAAATTCATATTCTGTTAGTTATTTGAGCCTTCCAGAACGTACGACAATTTTCAAATAATCTCTCCAAGTGAGAATCGAACCCACAACCATGGCGCTTATAGGTACGCTATTCCACTGTGCCTAGACGGCCCTTATTGTTTTTTTTTATTATTATTCTGTTGCAGGTACATTGGCTGAAGGCAATACCTTTGTAGTCGTTCCGATTTGGACTTTAAGACAAAGATCAAATCTAGTAACGTTATGAGGCTTGGATTCAACTATACGACAAATGATAGTAGAATAAGTGTATAGAAAAGGCCTGTCGTGGCGCAGCGGCACCAGCGTGTGACTGTAACCGAATATTTAATATTTTATTCCCAGAGTGGAAGTTCAACACAAAAAATTGAAGGTACACAATTATATCAATACATTAACCTATAAGTATGTAACTAGAAAATACATAGTATAAAAATGAGATCTATAATCCAATCAGTTTTTCTGGTTAACAATCTGTAGAAAATCGAATATTTAGACGAGTCTTATCGCCTTCGGTGACGTTCAGTAATAGATTGCTGCGAGAGGTTCCCTCGAGGCAAGTAAAATGGTAATTTAAACTAAAATAAGAATTTTATTTGAAAACACATTATGGTTAAAGTTTATGATGTTAAATAAGTTATTCTATTTATTACACAATTCTCTTTGCATTCTATAGGATTTTTTCCGTCATATAATACGACAGGCATACAGCACGTTGACGTGGTGTTTACTTATAGCATGACAAGAGCGAGAGAAAATTCAAATTAAACAAAATTTAAGCATACGCTTGTTTTAATTCTTATTATTTTTGTATTTTAATTAATGAAAGAAATACTTCTTTCATTCAAAAGCAAGTTGTGATAAAAAAAGATAAAGATAGATACCATAGAAGTATTACGAGTAATTTGATCGTTGTCTTGTATCATAGTATTTATATTCTTAACACAAATGATAAATATTTCCTTCGGGACGTTCCAAAATGGCTTAATTGAAACTGAGTACATACATTACACCTGGCGTGTCTCCAGACTGGCTGCTTGTTAACGAATTTCTTATTTGCCTGACTTTTATTAAGGATCATTTGAAAATTTTATTTTATTTATTTCTTATACACCGATATCTTTCTGTTTGTTTGGAAAAACACTAAGAAAACTAAATTTAATTTTTACAGAAACATACTAAAATGAGCACATATTGCAAAGAAAAAATTATAAAATTTAGGAACTATATTTTTTTTTGCATAAGACTTTTGACATACTTTTGGTATTAAAGTTGAAATGCTTTTTCTTGTCAAAGCGTCACCTTCTTTGTAGAAAATTATTGCTATATGAATTTATTAAACTTTGTATTTTGAGACAATTACCAAAATATATCTAATAAAATACACTTTGTAGGGACTAATTTGACAAGTTGTTCGAAGCAATTTCAACACAAGCACACTTCATGATATATAATCGTTGTGAACTTGCATGAAACAGGTAATTATATAAGTTTCAGTTTAAATGAAATACTTTACGGTCCTCGCAATTACCGGCAACCCTGTATAATAGTGCATTGTTGCTTCTAGTTTAAGTGCAGTTAAATTGGTTCAGGTCAGCTTTTAGTTCTTTAGTTCACTAGTATAATATAATTTTGATATATTAAAAACAATTTCGATATATCCCTGTCCTATTACATGAGGCACATATTAAAAGTATCAATAAATATCAATTTTCAACAGTAGCTATCTACGCAAATGCGTGAATAGACAAGGCCTCCAATTCATAAATATACGTTTTAGTTTAGTTTTTATTAGTATACTAGTTGACTCGGCAAACTTCGTACTGCCACAATCGATAAATAACAAAAAACAAAAGAAAGTTTAAAAATAATGCACATTTGTTGTTGCTTAAAAAAACCCATCTCGCAACAATTAATATAAAATTTAAAAAAACAATGAAAGGGAAATATATTTACAGCGGATATTATTATTTTTGAACTATAATTAAACTTAATTAAACACAAAACGGATTTCAATTTAGTATTGAATACCACAGTTACGATACAGTCTGGTAATCAATTTAAAGCTTTCTGATAAACTATATTTTTTGTTTTGTTTTGTGGCGCGTAAATAAACAACGAGGTTTGTGAGGGTTTCCGACGTGCGAACATATATATTCTGACACTGCAATACGACTATATTCTTGCTCTGTCTCTCTCTGGTCTTCAGTGCGGTTAGCATGTGAGGTAGCATATTTGATTGACTATGACGGCCTAAGTCATGTCGTATTCTCCTCGGCATGTTAAATTGTAGCTAATCAAATTGAAAAAAGTTCTCGCTTAATTATATAATACAAAGGTGTTAATCTACAATTTCATTATGTTTTATCTAATATATTTACTTAAAAAATTACATAAAGGACTAAACACATACATTGAACATGGGACGGGGAACTTTCTGGAAAGGACATCATATAAGTTGCTTAACTTGGAGCATGTAAAAATGATGTGAGAAGGGGAACCGTCGTCCAGGCCACATTTATACAGTGAGTGGCCCTGACCCTGATCTTAGCTAGATGTACTGGTGTACATGCATGTCCAAGGCGCAAACGACAAATGGTCGAAATTATCCTCCGTTCACTATTTTTTTGAGAACAAAGCCAAGGCTGCTTGAGGAAAGGTTAAAGATTAAGGTCTGAGATTTTGACAAATTCCAAAATTCAGACCATGACACACTCAGATGCAATGTAATACAAAGGACAACAGATCCTGGGTCGAAATAGAAAAGTGGTCCAAATTGCCACACTATCCAGTGTGGCTAAATGCGAAAGTGGCTGCAGATTAGCGGTAACTGTTTCTTACAAAAGTTGCACTCTATAGTGTAGCCAACTCGAATTTTTAAAAAGACGTTTGACAGATTAAAAAAGTACGGAGAAATGGTAAATTATTCATATAAAAATATGAAGATCTAACGCACTGATAACCTGGGGCGAATAGGAGACGCGAGGTAAAAAGAAACCAAACCAATAAAGTCTTTTATATTACAATATCCAATGATTTTCGTTAATAAATCTATTTTTTTTATATAGGTTACTTTTGATCTATGAACTTCCATGGGATAAGGGTCACTATTAAGTTCCTCAAGCGCGTGAACTTACATAGATATGAAATAACTAAATTTTTTTTCTGTTTAACACAAATGTTTTTAAGAGTAAAATTTAAAAAATGAATACAATAATAAGATAAAATAACAGTATAAATAACCATATTAAAATAACCAAACAATTTTACAAAAAATCATCTTAATAATAATAAATAATAAAGTAGCGGAAGACGCCGCGCGGGCGAGACGACAAATGTTTCCGTAGAGGTTGTAGCCCTATTCGTCAAGGCAGCAATGTCAGATTTAGTGATGAGAATTTAATGAAGAACTGTTAAAATATGTTTTTTTTTTATATTTTACTATTTCAAAGTCTTAAAAGAATAAGCTTCAAAAAATTATTGTAACATTAATTTACATCCTTACGCACAAATAATAATTAAAATAATAAATTTTCAGAAAATCATTTTTTATTACCTACAAAATAAAAATATATACCTACATATGTCGTCTGCACACATATATAATATTATCAACGTAAGTATTATTTAAAATAACTTAAATATCCGACCCTACAACGAACAAAAATTATATTAGTTTTAGATTCATGGCATACTTCACTACGACATGTTGTTGTAAATAAAAGTATTGTGCAAAATTTGACACTATAATCTATGTTGGAAACTTTCGAGCGCCGTAATGTTAAAGCAATAAGAAGTACTTTTGTTTGAATTTACATTTAAATAGTGTGGTGATATATTTATTGGAGTGTGTGGGTCATGATTTGTTTTCAGTAATTGAGACACTTTTCGCTTTATATGCATTGTACGTTTGTGAATAATGTTAGCAACACGATATTATTCGTTTTAACAAGAACAAAAAGCATTATTTGGTATTCAAAATAAACGAGTTCGTAAATGAGAGTGCACGGTTTGACTATTTAAATGTTGTA
This sequence comes from Eueides tales michaeli, assembly GCA_018249855.1. NCBI lineage: Eukaryota > Metazoa > Arthropoda > Insecta > Lepidoptera > Nymphalidae > Eueides > Eueides tales. Next base: position 14,281 of record DWMZ01001337.1, read on the forward strand.
TTGCGGGGAACGAATATTTTTATTAATACTTGATCATATAATTTAAGGTAGGTTGAAAGTATTTTCTTTGTTTTTTATTTTAAAAAAAATGTATTTGATAATTCTTGTTGTTGATTGTTTTTAGTTCTACTGTATTTACTCTTTATTGACCCATTCTTTCATTTAAAAACTGATAAAATATATCACAGTAATGTGACAACGCACTGCGTTCAAGCCGAATCAAGAAGTAAATATTATATTGTTATATATGTATTTAAGTATTATATTTGTGTTCCCTCTGTTGCCTGATACCCGTAACACAAGTGCTTACGCTACTTAGTACGGGTCAGGTCAATGTATGAGGTGTTGTGTGAATTTAATGTGAATCTTTGTCTTTGTCTTTGTCTATATTTTAACATCTAGTTGCAATTTATCTTATACAACACTAAAATGCAGTTAGATATTTCACGATTTTGTATATACTCGTATATAAAGTAAGGGCAAGGATGGTGAGCGTATTACGTCGTATTTTCGTTAGGTTAGGTTAGGTTCTTTAAAACGAAGTAGAAATACTATTTTATGAAAATTACAATAATAAAAATTAACGTTTAATTTTTTTTTATATAAAAAACATTGTTAGTAAATATTTTAAAACTTTAGTTTTAATTATTTTAAACCAAAACTTGCATTGAACAAGTGTTGTTTGGTACTTTAGATTGACTCTTGTCAATCTAAAGTTCCAAAGTTGTCTTCTACTTAGAAGTTATTGAACGTTTAGGATTTATGAACTGAACTGAACTGAACGTTTAGGATGTCGTCCTGTAAGTTTAGATAATATTTCCAGCACAAATAACTCTTATAATTAAAAAAAATATCAAATAAGTCTTGGTAAGCGTAAAATACTAAACAAATCTAAGAACCACGTTGAACGAGGCTTTCGATATAAAAATCGCACTCAAATCGGTTATACATTCAGGAGCCTCGATGCTACAGACAGAAGCACACTCAGACAGGTCAAACTTTTGACTCCCTTTTTTTCTTTTAGTCGACTGTAATAAGTATATATAAAAAGTAATAACGTTATTTTTTCCCACTCCCGTATCACAAAGGATATGAAGTACAACTCCACACGAGGCAAATCTCATGGTGCTGAAAAACGAAGAATCGATGTAAAAAGGGGTGGAATATAAGTAACACTGAATTTTAGGAACAGGCACTAAGTACACGTAAATAAAGTTACAAACTGATTGTATTTACTAAATAGTCACCCGTGAAATTAACAATATATTCCGCACCACCATTAATTAAATGCATTCTGCATTATGTTTTAAGCATTTTATGTTTAAGCATTTTGATGTTACCTATAAACAGTGTACACGCGCTCTTACACTCGCTAGAATGTTTAGTTCATTGTACGGCGATCTGTGACAGCTGTTACTTGTAGGGATGTCGCTCTGACTACTAATAGTGATGTAGTGAAGTACTTCTTTTTAACAAGTTTTATTATTTTTTTGTTAATATAAAAACATAATGATTTTTGATTGCGTACAAATGTTTCAGATATAAATGACATACATATCATCTATTTCAAAAACATTTATATTTATATGCTACATTCGTGTATAGAGTTTTTCTTTCTTTTTGCTTGCTTGTTACGTACTTTGTATAGGTATAGGGTAAAACCGGGATAGATGCCCCACTTTTTGAAATAGCCATTTAATTAGATAAAATATACATTTGATAGGAATAATTTTTATTTATTTAGTTAGCTCAATCTTTTCTAATGAATTACTTTTATTTCTTTTTAATTAACAAATCCAACACAGATTTTGCAAAAAATAGCTTTTCGTGAAACCTTAATTTTGAGGATAGGTGCCTACCTATATGGATAGTTGCCCCACTATGAAAATATGGAGGAGGATAGATGCCTGTAGCGCAGGATAGGTGCCTTTTGTACCGAGTAAGCGAAAAAACCAAACCAATTGTTAAGTAGTCCTAATTTTAAAACAGCAACAATTAAAAAGTTTCCAATAAACATAAGTCATATTAAAGAAAAGTAGTGTTTTTTTTATCCTTTTGATTGCTGTTATAGAAAAATAATTCTAATATCCCTCAAATAGGAAAATAATTCTCGTGTTTTTATTTTTAGAATTCAAAATATCTGCCGATTGTTTCGCTCTCTTAGCCATTGTCGAAGGAATTTTTGAAATAGATGACGACTATCAGAATTTTCAAATGTGTTTCTAGTTCTAGATCGTTCCCTAAAGTTTCCGTATGTATTGAATTTTTAGTTGCATATCGTCTTTGCAATGTCCTCGATAGAATTCAAAACTGTCGAGATATTTCGTTTATCCATGTGTGGTTATTTTATCCATTTCATCATAAGCTGACTATAGGTTCTCTGCAGTTCAACATACTCGAGCTGGTACTCCTTCTTTTCTTTTATATTTTCAAGGCATAATATAGCTAAAGTCAGTAAAAAGTTCTAAGATAAAAATACTTATAAGATAATAAATGCTAATTTAATAAATACACAA
>DWMZ01001338.1:0-16795 GCA_018249855.1 Eueides tales michaeli
GCCCGCCTTTGATAACCATCCGCCCCTCCTGATACCGCTGCAGCTTGACGTAACGCTGATAACCATTGGAGACGACTCCTGGATGCCGTCAAGAATAAAATTATTGTAGATATAATTAATGATGAATGCCGGTTCGACACTCGAGAGAGAGATAAGTACTTCTACTCTACTCAACATTATATGTTGTTTCGAAATTAAAGGGTAGGTATATGGGGAACGAAGTGCTTTAACTCTACTAAGGGCTAGTTTCACCGGCTACGATAAAATTTTCAGTTAGTAATCTGACAATTAATGCTTTTTCACAGACAGATACTGATCATATTTTTTTTTTATTTCGCCATCAAATTCCCTTACAAGTAATCTCGTAGATAATATTTAACCCAAGTCCCTGACGGGACGTCAACAATGTGAAAAAGATACTGCTTATTGACAGATAAGGCTGCTCGGTACTATATCAGCCAATCGTGAAACCGACCCCAAGCCTTATATGCAGAAAATATATGCAGCTAATAGAGCTAATTAATAAAATTTAGTTTAGCTTGAAGTATTATACTACTTTATGTTTAAAATATTAATTAAATTAATGTATTAAATCGTTTAACATAAAATTACTATTGGAATAAGACATTTATAATAAATCTGATGTCAATTTGAAATGTTCAGTTGGCAAAATTGTTATTTTGTTATTAATTTGGTTAAAATTTTGAGTTTTTAATTTACACATATTGTCTTTAAGGTGATAATGTTACAGGAAAATAATTGGATTGAGTAAATAATGTTATATATTATATATAGTAATTAAAGCTGGCAAAGCCGCGGGTGGGATACTAGAATCGTACACTTACTTATGATCTTGAGTGCCAAATTCAAAGGTTCGTTCAGGAGTGATAAGCTGAAACCGTTGTATTTTTCCTTCTCCAGCTGCAGCTTCGACAGAACAGTATGCATCTATAGATATTCTACCACATTGTTCCTTTTGTGACGAGCTCTTGTAATATGTTAAGGCACAGGGCTGTAGAACACACCAATATTCTCGCATTGTAGGTAACAGATAACCACGTTTGAAAAGATAACCCTGAAATAAATGAACGCTTTAAAATTCAAAATAGGTACCTATGTATATAGAGAATGTACATATTGATAATATTTTATTTTAGTCTATTTTAATATGCCTGTGAAAGCAATAGGTTGTGGGTTCGATCACTTCTCTAGGAACCGAAATATTTAATGTTTTCAACCAAAATATTTAATATACTAATTAATAATCTTGCTCTGGTAACCGTCACGCAAGCCTCAAGCAAGGACGGAATGGAGTGTCTTAACAATAGGTTTTTAAGTTTCTTCTGCCTCTCCTGTCATGTGAGGGATAAAGCGTGAAATTTAATGTGTCCTGACTGACACTACTTGCCACCATAATCTCTTTAACAAAATACGTAGAGCATCATAACAGAGCATTCCATTAAATATTGGATCTAGGCCAAGGTTTCATTCCAAGGTTTTGTAGTTGCCTATCTTATCATATGACAAAATTATATACTATAATCAACCTTCAGAATTTTATTTAAAAATCCTGTAGGAGCCTTTTGTAAAACATGACCACTCGCCCATAGTTTGAGAATTAAATATTTATTTTGAGCAAAAATAGTATTATATTTTATGTATTATTTAATTACAACTTACCTTTTTAATTATGTCCTCAATAAATACATCATAAATTTCATCTACGGCTTCCACTAAAGCTTCAGAATGTAATTGTTGATCGCAACAATACTTTGCTTCTAATACTGCTAGGAAAGCTGCCCATTTAAAGTGCCCGATTGAGGAACCGAGGGCCTCCCAGTCCGCTGCATCCCATCTTAGACCTAGGCAGTGTACCAACTGTTCTGTGATTATACCTGCTTCTGAGGGTTGGAGGACTACCTGTAAAAACAATGATTATTATTATAATTTTAGCTCCATGCTACATTAGGATTTACTGAGGAAATTTGGGAAGATCTGCTACCTACGTCTCCCTTAATTTCTAGAGGCATTTTGTGTTGAACTCAACGTCACACAACATCTCGTTAAGCGAGAAAATGTAATTATGAAATTTTCCATTCCATGTGGGCATCGAATCTTCGACCGTCGCGTTTGCAGTCGCACGCTTGTGCTCTTGCGCCAGTGCCTCATAACGACGGCTGCATATAATTATTATGATATGTCGTATGTAATTATTTTAAGAAGAAAATTATTATTTTAAAATGGAATTGGTATTTTTTATTTTTTTTCAACACTGACGAAAATAATAAAATAATGTATTAATACGTAAAGGATAAACTTTGTATGCTTTTTTATGAAAAATGTGCGGACAAAGGAAATTAGACCAAGTTATAGTCACGGTTGTAATATATAAAGAGTATAGTTATTTATTTTCTTAAATAATGCATTATATATACATTTATAATTATTTTCAAGCTATATACATCTCTTTACTTAACCCTCGTCTTTCCTTTGCAATATATTTATAATTTTTATTAATGTTTTTCTTTTCTTTATTTTATCATTCTTATATATATATATATATATATATATATATATATATATATATATATATATATATATATATATATATATATATATATATATATATATATAAAGTAATATTAACAATTACATTATTTATAAAAAAAACTACTTGTATTAAATACGCTAATATAAAAATAATATAAAAATATAAAAAACGCTGTATACCACACATGGCAGGATAGGCAGAAGAACCTTGGGAACCTAGTGTTAAGTCATTCCGTTTTGATCCTTACTATTAATTTTTTTTTTCAAATAAGACGATATAGTGCTACTAACTTCTATAATATGTAATTAGTATATTTGGGCTAGTTTTAAATACCATGCTTTTTTTACGGATTTCACCACTTTATTTCATACAAATTTATTCTTGGTCCTGTAATTTTTCAAATAAACGGAATCCCTAAAGACCTTCTTGTACTTATACTAATTAATTTGTATGTAGAGTGTAGAGCTTAATACTTCTAGTAAAAAAACTTCATATACAATTTGCATATGTATTATAATGTCTTTATAAAGAAACTCTTTGTATTGTTATATCGACACGTGATATACACATGTGGACTATAGTAAAAATAAAAGTCCGTACAAATACCGTAATCACTGGAAACAAAATATGGACCATATTTTAAATAAGAAACGTAAAACATTTTGTTAATATCTCCAATAAAAGATTTTTTCTGTAAATTTTTTTGATCGTTTATAATAATATAACTATGTATATGGAGTTATTGATTGCATATTTAATTTATTTATTTACATAATTTTCCTTTGCTACTAATTGTTTTAATAATAATTAAAATTAATATATTAAAATGTTATACTATACTTAAATAAATTCAAAAATTAAATAAATTATGCGGCGTTAATATTATACTAGTCGCATTCACGCTCCGAACACTGAATGCCTCAAATTAAGCGGAATATGGGGAACGGAAGGGTTTTAATAAGAACGGAGTGTTTTGACACTATGTTCTCAAGTTTCCTCTGCCTATCGGTTATGTGCGATCATATGGTTATGTGCGATACATTGTGAAGCTAAAAAAATACAAACTAGTTATTTATACTCATAATAAACCTGTAACTGGCCACATAAAAGCTACGTTAAAAAATCTTATGGAGGAAGCTTATCAATGAAATAGGATCCAAAATAATATTTTTTTATTATTCTGTATGTTTATTTGTTTAGTCTGTGCATTTTTACACGCTAATCTGAGAAACGGCTAATTAGATTTTAGTGCAGTTTTCACTAATATAGTTTGACAATTTTCCTTCAACATTTAACGTTTGTTTTATAAAAATCAGTTGATAAATAATAAAAGGAAACGTCAATTTAAAAAAATTAATTATACATATTTGCTACAGTCTTTTCAGTCACGTAACTAAAATTTTAGTTTTCTATGTATATAAATTTAAAAAAGAAAATATATATATATATATATATATATATATATATATATATATATATATATATATATATATATATATATATATATATATAGTGTAATTCTATACTTATGTATATCTATGGTACAAAAAAGGGCAAGCACCTGCAGTGTCCAAAATAACATTTTAGTTAGGTTTTCTTAAATGGAAGCTTCATGCAACATAGCATGATCCAAAAAGATAACCTAATGTCAAAATATTTCATTTTTCTCTTTTTACTCGAATTTGAAACATTCCAGGTTAAATTGTGGCATTAAACACCGCGATTTTCTTTGCTACTTACCATTTTCTATTGTTATTATGAATATTGATTAAACTTACTACATAATGACTAGAATCATCAGCATCTTGCACCAAATCTGCGAGGAGACAGAAAATTCTAAACAATTTGAATATAGAGTCATCGTTGAAGATCGGCTTATCACGAGTTAACAGGTTCTTCTTACAGACAAACCAGCATACCTGTAAATTTGTAATATTTTTTGTGAAACAAAACCGTTTAAATTTAAATCAGATAATTATTTTGTATCTTTATAAGTTTTTACCGATACCCCTAATTTATTTATTGTAACTTTATTTCCCAATTGTTGCCGAATTACCAGAGCTATGAAATAAAAGTATTAAATATCTTTTTATTTTATTATATGCAATAAAAATATATCAATATCGAGTGAGAATCGAACCCACAACCTGTCCTAACCTACAGGTCTCTCAGTCAGGCCTGCATCGTGACGCAGGCCTGACTGAGGCCTACATGTAAGTTTTTTTCTATTATTTTAAACCTGAATCTGAGGCCTGTCATGGCGCAGCGGCACAAGCGTGTGACTGTAACCGACAGATTGTGGGTTCGATCCCCACTCGAGGAAATGAAATATTGAATATTTTCAATAAAAATATTTAAAATTTTCATTGCTTCGCTCTGGTACAAGGCAAAACGCGGCTTTGAGTTCCGCCACTCAACATGCAATGCCTCAAATTCGGCGGAAAGTGGGGAATGGAAGTGGAACGAAGTGTCTTAACACTACGTTCCGAAGTTCCCTCTGCCTACCCTGCCATGTGCGGGATACGGCGTAAAGCTGAGTGAGAGTCAATTAGAAACTAAAATAAAGTGGCATAAATAAAATTTACAAACACAACATATTGATTTAAATGTCCTTCTAATACTATGAACATTTTATATATTAACAATTGTAGGGATATATTGATTAATGAAATATTTAATATTTTCAATTTAAACATTTCATGTTTTCATTTCTTCGCACTATCAACAAGGTAAAGGGTGGCGTCGAGTTCCGCTACTTTAGCTCCGCTAAGTTAGCTTCACGCTGTATCCCGCGCAAGGCAGCCTTGTGCGGGAGGGAACCCGGGAACCTAGTGTCAAGACACTTTGTTCCACTTTCGTTCCCCACTTTCCGCCGAATTTGAGACATTGCGTGTTGAGTGGCGGAACTCAACGCCGCGCTATGCCTTGTTACCAGAGCGAAGAAATGAAAACATTAAATATTTAAATTGAAAATATTAAATATTTCATTTCCTCGACTGGGGATCGAACCCAGAACCTGTCAGTTTCAGGCAATGCTTGTGCCGCTGCGCCACGACGGGCCTCAAATAATAAATATTAGAATGCTTATAAAATATAAGTAAATTTGAAATAATTTGAGAAATTACTAAAAAAGAACTTACCTCGCTTATCTTCTTCTCGTATTCTCTAGCAACTGGTAGATTTAGAGACTTGGGTAGAGAACTGAACACTTCGTGCTGTAGGTAGTACCTGAATTCATCAAAGGTAAGTTCCTGGGACGACCTGTAGTGGTCCAGGCCCTTCTCTACGCCGTATAAGTCTAATAATGTACCTATGTTTGCTGTTAACACCTGAAAAAAAAATAGATCAAGTTTGAGCTTGGCATGTACCTACAATAAGAATTCCTTAACAATTTCATGCTTGAAAGTTAACGGGAAGTACAAATTGTAAAAGTTGTTAAACTAAACTTTACGAGAGTAATTTTTTATTTTGTACATATGAATTTCCAATTTTCGAATTTTTACTTCATTGATATATGTATTATATAAGTTTTGAGCTTCTTGCCAAATTGCATAGTTCTAGGTCAACTGCGGGTTTAAAGTAGTGAATTTCATAGAATATGCAGCAAAAACGAAGTATAATCGCCTGTATATTTTATAAGTGACTCTTAGTCTTTGTTATTAATTTCAGCTAATCTCCACGAGACATTGAGAAAACTAATCTTGAAGGATGCACTAGCAAACAGACAGAGATGACTATAAGTATTTTTTTTTTTTGTTTTGAAGTAAAGAACCTTAAAAAAATTTAAATACAAAAGAATGTTTAAGTAAGATCATTGAATAACAGAAAATCGAAAAAAAAAGTATTTAGTGGAAAATCATACGTTTTATTTGAATGCTTTTAATAAAGTATAAAGACGTTGGCTAAGCCATATAAAAATAGGAGCCTTAATTTCAACTTTCAAATTATAGAATACGATTAATTACTTAAATTAATTTGTAATAATAAATCCCTAGAGTCATATTAATTCTACATTTTTTTTTCTTTTTTTTTTTAGCTTCACGCTGTATCCCGCACGAGGAAGGGTAGGCAGAGGGAATCCGGGAACCTAGTGTTAAGACACTCCGTGAATTTGAGGCATTGCGTGTTGAGTGGCGGAATTCAACGCCGCGCTTTGGTTTATTACCAGAGCGAAGAAATGAAACATTAAATATTTAAATTGAAAATATTAAAGCCACACGCTTATGCCGCTGCGCCACGACAGGCCTCAAAATATAATAATAATAAATATCTAGAGTCATATTAATTCTACATCATAACATATATATTCTTTAAAGAAAATAACTAAAGAATTTTATTTAAAATGCTTGCACCAGTACTTGTTCTTTCCTTGAGCTGCATGACTCATATTCATTAAAAGTACAACAGCTAGTCAGCACAATGAACGGACAAACAAAAGGACTACAAGCCATTTAAGCTAATGAGTCGTAAGCAAACAGTGTAGCGTCAATGGAGAGCTAAGATAGTTTTCCACCAATATATTAGAATATATTTCTTTTTTTTTTTTAAGCTTTACGCCGTTTCCGTATTTTGCAAGGTACGTAGAGGAATTCATTTTTATATAATATATTTACTTCCAAATAACTATATATGCTTATGTGATAATAAAGAAATGAATTATCAGTTGAAGTTATATTGGTTTTAATTTTATTGGTTCTAATTAACACGTTTTCATATTGACACTACTATGTTAGGATATATATAGGTATTAAAAAAATATATAGATTATTTCTAACAAATTACTTTGTATAAAGTGTTTTTATATATGTATGTATTTATATAAATACATATTACATATTTTATGTACGAGTATGAATGTATCTACTTAACTTAAACTCAGTTAATATGGACTACGAGTCCTTGACAAACAAGAATATATTGCATTTTACATAATTTTAGATAAAATAAACTAAAATAATATGAAATATATTAAAGCTTATTCTCTTTATTATTTGGAACACACGCTCTTACAGAATTATGCACGTTCGGCTTAAATATTAGGTCTCTGCTGCCAAGTTACTCATAGTTAGTTATATGGGGTCGAAAGGACCTAGTTTTATATTGATTCATAAATGTAGGAAAGACTAGACCCGACAGTAACAGAGAGTGCGATTGTAACACTTGCAACAACTCCATTATTGTCGAATAAAAATATTCGATTTTTTTTTATCTTCAAGCTGTATTTCTCCATGTGGAAGGGTAGGCAAAGGGAACCTAGGGAACCTAGTATTAAGACATTCAGTTCCGCTTCCGTTCCCCCCTCGATTATATTGAATGTTATAGGACTTTTCGTGTCTTGCCATTTGGACTTGCCAAATATGTGTTTTTTTTGCTTCATGCATATCTGCCAAAGCAGGGTTAGCAGAGATAACCCGGTGCCAAGTCACTACAACGATGAAACAGATGTTGAATATTCTTATTTTTCTTTCTTTTTTCTCCTTATTCCTTACCTATCTCTACCTACATATATTCGAACTTATATACGATTAACGAACTGCCCGCGGCTTCGCCCGTTTGAATTACATTGTTTACATGCTATTTACTAATAATTTCAACTACTCTCATGTGTACTCTTTACGTCGAAAACAGAAGATTACGAAAGATTTTTTTAATAATTTTTTTAAATACATGGAAATGGAAATGGAATTTAACTAACAGACACTAGACAGTGATCGGTTACAGGTTTATTGTATTAGAATAGATAGGTATAGTAGTAGAATAGATAGGTAACAGGAGCATCACACCGGCCATAAGCGTCGACCCGATTGTCAGTTTTGCATTTTTCTTAAATATATTACTTCCTAAATAACATAAAATATAAATATATCTATAATACTATTTTGTCAACAAAGAAAAATATCTTTAAAGCCATTAAGTATAGCATAGGCTTGAAAGGCATGACGTATAATGTAATAAATATAAGTCGTAATAAAACGTTTGTATGTATCGAAGTATCGACAGGTCTAGTTTTGTTGTAGTCTATAAAGGATAATATGTAAGCGTATTTAAGTCAGTCGGCTGTATAATCAATTAATAATCCTATAAAAAGGAGTCGATTAAAAGGATTATTACTAAAATGTTCACTTTATTATTTGGATGTATGATTAAAATTGTTATGTATGTTTTTTTCGTTTCACGCTGTATCCCGCACGTGGCAGGGCAGAGAAAACTTAGGAACCTAGTCTCCACCTTAAGTCAAATTTGATTAATTTCGTGTTGAATGGCGGAAGCGGAGTTCCGCCGAGTTCCCTTCGTTTTACCAGAGCGAAGAAATTAAAATATTTAATATTCTATTTGAAAATATTAAATATTTTATTTCTTCGAGTAGGGATCGAACCGAGTTATAGACTTGAACTTGCCCCTAAGCCACTTGCCCCTAAGCCACGACCGGCCTAAAAATTTTTAAATGAAACATTATTATCTTATTAAACGTATCCATAATTAAAAGTAGCGGGATTTATAGGCGCTCCTCTTTGAAAACCGTCCGAGAGACGAAAGGAGCAAGAGAGTTGCAAAGACGTGCAGGTTTAACTCGTTGTAACTGTTGAAGATTCGATCCCCTCTCGAAGAAAAAAAATATTTAATATTTTCTAATTAAATATTTAATATGTTCATTTCTTTGCTCTGGTAACAAAGCAAAGCGCGGCGTTGAGTTCTGCCACTCAACACGGCGGAAAGCGGAGAACGGAACCACCAACCAATACCAATTTCTCTCTGCTTACCCTGCCATGTGCAGGAGAATACATCAATCATGTTCCTATTTAGGTTTACAGTAAATTCAGTATAATGCAGGATAAGCAGACGGAACGATTATGATTTTCGAGACATGTTTAATAGGGGAACGTAACATTAACTTGAATTTGGTTACCAAAGAGAAAAAAACAATTGAATCCTTTCGAAAAAGAATCGAACCGACGACCGTCCTATTTACAGTTACGTACCTTGCCGCTGCGTTACGACGATCCTATTTTTATGGTTCCGTATCTCTTAAAGTAACGGAATCCTCGTATGATCTCATTGTTTGCCGTTTGGCAGTCAGTAAAGGCAATTTATTTTATGGTACTTTAAAAATCTTTTTTACTTTTGTTTTTAAACACATTAGATATAAGATTTTACATATAATTATGACTTCATAATTAGTCAGAGTTACAACAACGGTACCTACATGATTCTATTATAAACCTAAAACATGCCTAGCTGACAAAACAAAGCATAATATTTTATATTAGTGAATGTTTCTAAGAATTTTAACGCTAATTGCATACCTACCGTTGGTAAGTACTCTTGTTGCAAATTTACTATTTAACGGTTTTAAAATTGCGTAATATGAATGGAAAAACCATACATTAATTCAAATTATTAATGTTGTTAGCATCTCTGTAGGGAGATTTTTACATAATTAAGTTATAACAAGCGTATAAAAATTTCGACGGAGCTTGGTGAGAACGAATGGCTTAGCTGGTCAGAGCGCTTGGACGGATTCCAAGAGGCGCGGGTTCAAATCCTGCTTCGTTCAAATTTTTATACGTTTTTAAATTTAGTATTTTTCTTTCCTAAGTTTGCAATAACACTTTAAAAATAGTAAAAATATACAAATTATTAATTTTAGACAAAATATTATTTCAGAATATCCAAGTTATTTACATTGTACTTGCATCTTATGCATTTTTGTAGGCATCAATATAAAAACCAATGTAATTTTGTAGCGACTTTTTATATTATTATTATTTGTGACTAACGCAATTCAAGATCAGCTATTTGTTGAGAACGATTTAGTTTTATAAAATACTTCAATAGTTAAAATGCTTTACGAAGAACGGGATGGTCAATTAAAAAACGCAGTGTCCACACCAAACAGTATTCATGAAACATATTCAATTAAATTTAATAATAGATACATATAAAACACAAACACTGCGTTTAAAAAATATACTATACGTATTCTTATTCGAACTACATACAAACGACACAATCAATTCTTATCAAAAAAATTGACATATAAACTTTTAAATTAAGCATTTCGTTATACAATTCAAAAGACATTTTCGATGACAGAAAGACATTTTTAAATAAACTTATAAATAAAGGGCTACCGTATAAATCACAATTACACGTTGCAGTGTAAGTGTATTCACACCCATTATGGCGAGGTGGTCTCATGGCAACATTCCCTTACCCGGCGGTACGTTAAGGTTGACGGGCAAATTCATTTTATATCGAATTCCTTTATAAAGTGCAATATGACACTGACAGCGTAATGACATCTCAATTTTTTTTTAATTGACAGTTGTTACTCGTTTCTTGATTATGCGGTAGGAAGATTATATAAATATTGGGATTAAGATTATCAGTTTTCCGTTGATTTAAATAAAATAAAATATGATATAATTACATTTCTCAGTTTATAATTGATAATATTTTATGGGCCGTTGCGGCGCAGGGGCACAAGGCGGCAGATTATGGATTCGATCAACACTCGAGGAAATGAAGTATCTAATCTCTGGTAAAGCGCGGTGTTACATTAAAACAAAGATTGGTGAAAGGAAGTGTCTTAAGGAATTGAGTGTCTTCATACTAGTTTCTCAGGTTCCCTCTGCCTACTCTGCTGTGTATGGGATACAACGTGGGGCTGAAAAAATATACTTTTCTATTAATTTCTTTTTAGGCATAATGTATTTGTATTTGGAGTGTCTGTCCAATGTATTTTGCCCAAGAGAGTTACATTTAAAAATAGTTTTTTGTTCACTCTTTCACCTATATGCATATTTTATGGCAAAGGGAACATAATGTTAATACCATTTTATATATATTTCTAGTCCCAATTTCAGGATATTAGGTCCTGTGTGGTGAAACAATACGTGTATTTTGTTATCAGAACGATGAAATTAAAATAATTAATTCCGTCGAGAGGATATCAAACTCACAACGTTCACACTTACAATAGACACTGTACCGCTGCGCCTTCTTTATTGCTGCTAAAAATATGGAAAACTTGAAGAAAAAAAATAAGATCATACTATATTAATTATACCGAGTTGTTTATTGCCACGTCACTTGACCATGCCACAGTAGTTCTTTTATATATCCATTATTTATATATTAAATTACAAATTGAAGTCGTTTAAGGCTATCTAACTACAAACAAACAACAAACACGAGTGAAGAATCAATTTGCATATTTTATATGTCCATTTTCCGCTACTTGGGCATTTGCAAGTAAAGTGTTTAGCTATAATAAGAATTAAAATTCTTCGTCTTAATATCCGGTTTAATTGCTTTAGAGATTAACAATTTACATTTATAACTATTGGTTGGAAATAGGTTTTAAGAAACATATTGCTTAGTGAATTTAGAAGATGTTTCTTTAAGTATGCTGTTGGCAATAGTGGCCTCCACAGCGTCACCGGGTTTTGTCGGAGGCCGAGCTAGAAGAGCTCTGACCTTGCCATGTCACCAGATTGAGTGACTTAAAGATATAGAAGATGGCCGTATATCTAAAAGCTTCAAGCTGAATTTGAGACATCACCTGTAAGGTGTCGTAATTTAACGCCGTGCTTTACCTTGTTACCAGAAAGAAGAAATAAAAAAAATAATATTTTATTTTGAAACATTTAATATTTCAGTTCTTTGAATGGGAATATCTTGTTTGGAAATTTTAATATATTTCACTTCTTCGAGTGGGATCGAACTCATAAAATATCGTTTATAAGTCACAAGCTTGTGTCCCTGCGACAAGCCTCTGAGTCTCTTATTTTTTTTTGAAACGTATAGCAGTGTGCGATAAGTGAATAAGTCAAAACACTCCGTTTTTCTTTTCCAACCAAATCTGAGAATTTGCTCAAGTTACTCGACTCATGACTGCCTAACTCGACTCATACAAATCTATGTAACGAAGATAATTTAATTATAATTATACCTTCACTTGAGAATTGAATCGGCCACCATCGCTTTTACACGCTGCCTCAATGCGTCACAATAATTTTATCTTATAATACTAGTACAGAATATATAATATATAGTATATAATATATAATATATAATATATAATATATAATATATAATATATAATATATAATATATAATATATAATATATAATATATAATATATAATATATAATATATAATATATAATATATAATATACTATTTTTCTCAGCTTCACGCTGTATCCCGCATATTTCAGGGAAGGCAGAGGGAACTTGGGCATCTAGTGTCAAGACACTCAGTTCCTTTCATCACTATCATTAAATATTCATCGAAATTATTAAATATTTATTTCCTCGAGTAGGGAGCGATTCTGTCACATTTACAGTCACACCCTTTTGCCCCTGTGCGACGACAGGCGTCTCATTCTCAATAGAATCTATTATAGAAGTAAATTTATCCTGATGAAAATGCTATTTACCTATATATGCTTTAGCTATACTAGTATAAGTTTTCTAAGTTATGTAAATAAAACATATGTTGTTAAAACTGATATAAAAAAATATTTTAAAAACATGCAATTAAGCCAAGCGGAGTATGTTAAAATGAACTTTTAAACCTAACAAGGGGTTATTAACCTAGATACGGCAATCATGAGGGTGTCCTTTGAAAATGTCAGAGTAACACAGTTTTGTGTTAAAAAACATTTAAAAGCAGAAAAATACGTAATTATTATCATTATAATTATGCTTCTTAAAATGTTTTTTTTTTTATTTTTATTATAAAAATTGTGTTTATTAAAGTTTATTTCGGAACAAATGATTACTGAAAGACCTTTATGCTTGAATTTGACCTTAATTATTGTTAACATCTTTCTCACTGTATACTTAGCAAGTATCATTTATTATTGATATCATTTATCTACCACTGTTTATGGGTATTTATATACTTACTGATTATAAAAACGTATAAAAATTGGAACGTAGCAGGAACTTTTATATGTTTTTAAATTTTTATACATTTTAATACTTTGCTTTCCTACGTATATAGTAGCATTTTATAAATAGAAATACTTACATACTTTTAAATAAACACACAAAGCGTTTTATGTAAGATATTTTTGTGTAAGTAATATTCATATAATTTCAGTCACTACGCTCAATGTCTCGAACATTAAGCAGAAAGTAGAGAGGGAAGTATTTAATATTTCTTATACTGCTCAGACCAGCAGAAGACTTGCTCCCCGAGCAGTTCGCGATACACGGGTGCTACTATTCCAACAGAATCCCCAAACACTCCCTGTATATTTGGTCCATACGCTGCAGAGATAGCAAACCATATCAGAAAAGGAGGAAAAGGGGAGAGGGAGTGTCGAGAGAGAAACCTGGGGAAGTCTGACCTTTGATCAATTTGATGGACTTGCACACGAGTCTATATTGATAATCTAAACTGATACCATAGATCAGCGCAGCATAGCATCATTCGCTAGACACATAGAAATCTGTAACGTACAATAACTACTACTGCTAAAAAATTCTACTACCCTGTATTTACCCTGTATTTACCGTGGCTTAAAATATAAAGCAACAAATATATGGTAATTCGATCCTATCTATAATATTTGTTACTAAACTAATATAATATGATTTTGTAACAAACTTTTTACTGCTTCCAGCCCCTAGGCAAGTAATAAACTATGTTCTGAATTCTTAATTTTTTATGTTTTTGAGGTTAATTATTTCTTAATATAAGAGTTTATTAATGTTTTGTTATTTTAATATTAATGGTCTGATAGGATTACTCCACTTATATCGTACACAGATAAACGAAATCCATACATAGATACTTATTTACTTCACGCTATGTCCCTAGCGGAGTATACTCGGCATATCTCTTTCGCCTCGTCCACTGTTATTAACCTCTTCATACATGCCCTCCGGGGGTTCCTCATGCTTTTTACATGGCCTTCCTCCAGTATCGTAGATACTGTGTTTTTTCGAAGGTCAACCAAGGTCTCCCCCTCTCTCTCTTACCACTCACTTTTCCTTCATAGATAAATATATAAATATATAAATATATTAAATGCCTAAGCATTGATAAAATGTGAGGTTTATATTCTCTAGATAATTTATGTCAGTTGCTTATCACTTTAGACAATGAACGTATCTAAATTCTGTTTAGATATCAGATATCTATTGTTTTAGAAATGAAACTAATATTTTTATATAAAAATTGATGTAAAATAATATGCCAGTCGTGCCACAGAAGCATAATTATTCAGCTGTAAAAGCGATAGGGTGTGGGTTCTATTCCTACTCGAGGAAATGACGTATTTATTATTTTTTCTCCGCCTCTCTGGTAATGGAGGCTTACCGTGGTGTCGTACCTTCTGTTTCAAAAATTGTTAAATATATTTTTATTTGATTGTTCAGAGATACTTAATTTTTTTAAAGTATTATCTAAAGCAGTGTATTTTAATTGGAGTGCGACCCCTAGGTGGGTCGCAAAGCCTTCCTTAAGGAGGTCGCAAAGACTTCTTCGGGTAAAGAGAAATGACAAGAGAAGGTTGTCCTTGTTTATTTATAGGTATATATACATATAAATCACACCTCTTTCCCGTAGGTAGGGGTAGCCTACTTCTTTCCACTTGTAGATCAGGTATCAAAATAGAGAAAATCGTAAACATACTCATTTAAATTAAAAAAGTTTTGTCTGTATATGTCTTAAGTCGGTCGTGATAATTTTTCATCCTGTAAAGAGGTCGCGTATACAAAAAGATTGAAAAACACTGATCTAAAGGAATACTTTATAATGATTACACTACATATACCTCTTAAATATAAATATAAAGACCATATATTATATTAGAGTATTTCAAAGATCGTACGTATAGCCTAATCACAAGTATTGCTAGTTCCAAAAAAATGTTAAATTTATAAAAATATAAAAAAAATTACGGGCGAACCCGCTTGAACCATTCAGAGTAGGCTAGACCAAAACAAAACAATAACTCTTTTTACTTTGGGACGTGTGAGATCAATTTCTTAATTTAACCTATCGTGGCGCAGGGAAATAAGCGGGGAAAGGTTATAGCTTCGATTCCCACTCGGAGAATTTAAATATTTAATATTTTAATTTCTATATTCTGGTAAACAACAAAGCGCGGCGTTAATTTCCGCTTCTCAACATGCAGAAAGTTGGGCGTTCCCAACTTTCTGCCGCATTTGAGCGGAGTGTGATTAACACTTACCCCCACATACCCTGCCATATGTATACATCGTGAAGTAAAAAGTAAACATCGTAACCAATACTTAGTCATATCCACATAAATAACAACGAAGGTTTTATGATTCTTTTATGATGTTCAAACAAATTAGACTCGAAAGTTCATTATTCATGCAATGACTGTTTAATGATGGTAATTTGAGTTAATTAGAGAGATATCTGGGTTACATTCGACCGGACACGAGGTAACATTTTTGAGATAAAGTAAGTATGAAATGTCAGTCTGCATAAGTCATGATAAAGAATTTTAAAAAGTTGCCAGTAGGTATAGGTTGTTGCGATTTAAATTCTAATTGGATATATTTTTACGTTTATCATAGACTTAGGTATTGCAACATCCACACATATAATGAATCTGTAACAAATCGCTTTCAATACATGGATGATATGAGAAAAAATATTATTGGGGGCATTTGTTAATTTAAAGAATGATGCTTAAACTTATTGTCGGTTAATTTGTTCGTGTTATTCTCAGAAACGGCTTAACCGACTTAAATGCAGTTCGCACTATAGTTTTGTGGTAAACTTGACTCAAGATTTAGTGTTTGTTTTATTTGAACGGATTTATTATTAAAAAGTTGTATCAATATTAAGCGTTTTGTTCACCAAAATTGCTACAGTTGTAAAGAAATAATTGTGCAGTTTAATCAGGCGAAGTCGCTAGTATCTAATATTTGTGCTTTCTTTAATTATAATCATATTATTTTTAAATTACCAAGAAACGGTCGGTTGATTACAATTATAGATACATCGTAAAAATTTTGTTGTTTTATGCGATTATTACTAGTTTTTGGGTACATCTACAGATTACCTGACAGGATGTTGACGAATAACTTAATTGGACGCTCGGTTGGTATTTAACGAATGCGAGCTTTAAACGTGTTTCGATAATAAAATTAAAGTGGATTTTATTAGAAAAACTCTTATAAAAAATTATATTGAATTAAATATGTTAAAGTATGGTAAACTTTTATTTTCATTTCATTCATACTCATAA
>DWMZ01001339.1:0-16791 GCA_018249855.1 Eueides tales michaeli
TGAGTGTGTGAGTGAATGTAATATGTATATATATTTCGCAAGTCCGTATATCGTTCGTAATGCTAGTAATCAGTCAATAATTGACTAATTCTGTTGTATAACATGAAGTCCACTCAGGTGTATGAATATATTAATATTGTTTTGATTTCTCTCCTCTCATAGACTAGACACAGCGAGTTCTACCACTCATCACGCAATACCTTAAAAATTTTGCAAAAAATGACGAAATGAGTATCTCAATACTAGGTCCGGTCTGCCTATCTTGCTATGTGGGAAAAGCCTAAAGCCACTTAAAAATGGTTTTGCGGTCTTCGCGGCCTTGGAAGTTAAAGAGATGTTTTTAAAATATTTTCACTATTGGTTGTACGACTACTGGTTTTGTAACAATTGTTCAGATAATAATATTTTTACAGAAAAGAAAAAAATAAATGAATAAAGAAAAAGAAGTTTGTGATGTTTATTGATAGTTCTTCAACAATTTCATGTGGTGCGTGTGACTACTCTCAAGAGCCCTTCTTTTTGCTGGAGAGTTACAAATGACAATATTATCAACTGTGTTATTTATAAGCTCCGCGTGGAATATTACTTCGTAATATAGTAGGGTTCTTAAAGAAACTTTATTAATATTGGGGCATTTTTTCCTGGTAAGAGCTATTAGATGTGCTTGATACAACCTTTCTCATATATCAGAATAAACAGAGAGAATTTAGCGTTAAGAAACTCCGTTCTACGCGCACCACACAATTTTCAAGATATTGCATGTTATGTGGCACAGTTTAACGCAGAGCTCTCTCTCTAATTACTAAAAAGAGGAAATTAAAATATTTCTCTAAACAGAGTGGAAATAAAATGTAAAGGTTTGTTAACAGTAAGACATTTATACCAAAGTTTCGGTTTTCATAAACGCTATTTTACTTTGATTTATTTTACGATGTTAAAGAACAGAATATGTTTTAAAAAAGATGGATAAATCCTAATTTCATGAAAAATATTAAAAAACAATTTATTTCGATCCCCTGGCAGCCGTTTTAGTAGTTATATAATATTAATATCGAGGTAACACCTCGAATATTATGACGGTCTGAAAGTCACCTTGTAAAATGTATATATTGTTCATTTGGAGCTTTCTTTATTAAACTTCACGTTATATCACACATATAGCAGGGGTGGATAGAAACTATTTATAAACCGATTTTAAAGTATCCATTAATATATATTACTATTATTATTATACAATATTAAAGCGGTCTAAATAAAGCATAATTCTGCGGAACAAAGCGCGGACCTCTCTACAGTATTGGAACAATGGACGATCTCCAAACATATCATAGCTATCGGCTTCAAGAGAAGAGACTTCTGAAACATCCTGTTTGAAAATTATACATCTAGGGATAGCTCCGTGATAGAAATTCACATAATATGTGTATCCTTCAGTCTTTTATTTCTTATTTTGCTAAATTGAAAAGCTTTGTTATCGGCGCATTAAAAACAATTTTAAAATGTGATTTCAGTTTGATGATTTATTTTTAGTTTCACGCTGTATCCCGCACATGGCGGGGTAGGCAGAGGTAACTCAAGAACCTAGTGTTAAGACACTCCGTACCACTTCCGTTCTCCACTTTCAGCCAAAATTTAATGCATTGCGGCGGAACTCAACACCGCGTTTTGCCTCGTAACCAGATCGAAGGAATGAAAACATGAAATATTTAAATTGTAAATATTACATATTACATTTGGATTGGGTACCTGCCGGTCATACTCACATGCCTGTGCGGCTGCGCCACGATAGGCTTTATTTTTGTTTTTGCAAACTATTTATTTAATGTGTAAAAGTTATTAAAATGTTCCTAAGGTTTTTTGTGTTGTAAACTTGTATTATAATACTCATTCCTACAAAACATGCTATCAATATTGATACATTTTTTAGATATAAATACTAAAATTATTATTTTAAAATGCATAACATATAACATATCGGGATAAGAACCCGCGCTTCTTAAAAGCACTGACTATTAAGTCTAATGTTCAAATCAAGCTCTGTGAAGAAGATTTTTTAGATAAAGATGTAACTTGCATGAATTCAGATAGATAGAGATAATTTGATAATATAAAATATTTCATTTCCTCGAGTGGGGATCGAACCAACAACCTGTCGGTTACAGTCACACGCTTGTGCCGCTGCGCTACGACAGGCCGTGTCGACAGATTACAGTAAAATCTATGTATAATGAGTGACACGTTTCTACTATACGTATATCGGTACTAAAAGCATGTCTAGGCAGCGGTGTAGTACTTTAATTAGTGCGAATATAAATGTAAGCTGAATGTCGTCCTAGCGCAGCGGCAGTCTGACAGATAATGTTAAAAGTTGTTGGTTCAGTTTCTACTCGAAACAAAGAATTATTTTTATTTCTTTGCTCTTGTAATAGACAAACGCCACTCAATAGAGAATTCTTCAAAAATTGATCGGTGCACGGGGAATGGAGAGTCTTAGCACTTGCCTACCTGTAGTTACACTGTCACGTGCGGGAACCTGTTTGAAGCTAAAATTATGAAAGAAAAATAAAGAAATATACATTCTTTAAATAATTATTAAAAATATTATACTTAAAGGCAAGATTTATTTAATATTCCAAGGAATTTAAAAATTATGTTGTCACCAATGTATTTATTATTGAACTCCAATATCTTACGGTAAATATATTAATTACTATATTTTAATAAAAATGTCTTATTTCCTACACCTTAGTGGGAGCTTAGACAGACAGAAAAGTTTCATCCAAGAGACACTTTAGGTAAAAGCTTTTGTACCTAGGTTACCTTTTCTTTCTCAATAACTTCTATTATATACAGGTAAAGTGTAGCAACTCAACGCCATGCTTTGTATTACGGGATCGGGTAATACAAAAACTAAATATATTTATAATGGCCATTAGTTATCTATTTAATTTAACAAAAGCGCGGCGTTAAGTTTCGCCACTCAACACGCAATGCCTATAATTCGCCGGAAAGGTGGGAATGAAACGGAGAGTTTACACACTAGGTTTTCTAGTTCTCTCTACATACACTACCATGCAGAATACAGCGTGAAGCTGACTATATATGATTTATCAAAAAAAACTATATAAATTATTAACTGTAAGTGTGGTCTCAGTTGTCTCGTGCACTTAGAATATGTTAGGTGTCATACATATTATATAGTTATTTCTATTTGACTAAGTGGGAAAAGCTTCATTAAAAATATTTTGGAAATACTAAGCAAATGCAAGTGACATCTACACACTATAACCCATACAAAGATCTGTCAAAACGAGCGATGCTAACCTGAATTAATACACAGTAGTACAGAAGCAAGTACACTGTAGGAGAGTGTCAACAATACGCAGCCTCTTCACGGCGATGTATGAATATTCAGATACACTTAAATGAACTCAATCGCGTTACAGCAGCAGCGACCATCGTCCATTTACTGTTTAAACGTTATTTATTTGATGAAATATTAAAATTATATACACATTTTTAAAAAAATAACGTTGTTATTTATATATTTCATAAACAATATATACAATTTAAATTAAGTAATAGTTTCGTTCTACTTTAGTCGAGATATTTTAATGGCATCATAAAGCGTATGTAGGTATATAATGTCACACTGGATTTATGTAAACAAATGTTTCCGTTGATCTTAAAAAGTAGTTTTTTATGAACAAATATTTTTCTCTGCACTTATTGTCTAATACTCTTTACAATAAACTCTATTAATAAAGAACTACAGTTATTTATTACTTGTGAAACTCAATGTACAAAATTTAATTTAATAATACAAACCTTCGGCGACCGCAAAAACTCCTTTAATATATTTTATAAGCAAGCAGAATAAAATAAATAAATTAATATGACTAATAATTAATAGTATCTTTGATTTTCGCGATTGTTACACATTTTAAATGAAACACTTTTAAACGGATTAATCGCGTATATTGAATTTTAAACATTTTTGGAAACCCGACGGTTCGAACACTTTATAGTAGTCTGTGGTCACGGGTTTACCCGTACAGGTTGTGGGTTCGATCCCCACTCGAGGAAATGAAATATTCAATATTTTCAATTTACAATATTTAATGTTTTCATTGCTTCGCTCTGGTTACATGGCAAAACGCGGCGTTGAGCTCCACCACTCAACACGTAATGCCTCAAATTTAGTGGTAAGTGGGGAAGTGGAACGGAATGTCGTAACACTAGGTTCCCAAGTTCCCTCTGCCTACTCTGCCATGTGCGGAATACAGCGTGAAGCTAAGTTCTGTTTAAATATTTAATGTTTTAATTTCTTCGCTCTAGTAAAAAGGCAAAGCGCGGCGTTGAGTTCCGCCACTCAACACGCAATGCCTATAATTCGGCGGAAAGTGGGGAATGGAACGGAGTGTCTTAACACTAGATTTTCTAGTTCCAGCGTGAAACTGAGTGAGTAAATTATACCTAAACTATACAAGTATGATTATGTAAGTATCGTGATAGGATGTCGTCGAACGCCACCGACTTTCTTCCTACACGTAGTATACGAAAAATATATTAATATGTTTCTAATATTTCGCCAACTTCGCCTCTGAAAGCTTTGCCACTTTGATATGTATCAATAAAGAGAAGAAATTGTTTTCTTCGATTCTAATATTCATGTTATTGTTTTCTCTACAGATATTCTTATACTATTATTCAGCTTATTGATATATTCTGCGCATAGGATGTTTGGCCGAGGATACCTTGAAACCTAGCGTTTTAAACATTTTTCGTTAAATGAGTCATTATGGTATTTTACTGTGGCGCAACTCAACGCCGTGCTTTTTGTGACTAGCGCGAAGACATTAAAATATAAAATATTTTGTTTCCTCATATGTGAATTGAACCCATAAACGTCGCGTCTGTAGTCGGACTCTTATACCCCTGCGTCACGATGGCGTCGCTTAACATTATTAAGTTTCAAAATATTTTTATATATATTTTTTTTATGAAATAGCATAATTTGAAACGAATTTACAAAAGATCTGGTTTTAAAGACGTTAAAATAATTAAATACGATTAGGTAAATTAGTTCATTAACGACTGTTATTACATAAAGTTTTAGTATATAACTTATTTTGTACAAAGCATCAAGCATTCACATTTAAATAATTGAATAATACAGACAGTATTATCATAAAAGCATCGATCATCATGAAAATGGTAAGGGATATATTTTATTATTATATAGTAGCGAATCAATGTTCAATTACCTTTAAATATGCCAATATTAGTATTTATAAGCAAGTTAAATAATCTCAAATTGACTTTATTACAGTTTGTGGTTCTTGTCGGCTTACTGGCTGTAGCCGCTGCTGCTCCAATGGTAGATCCTGAAGTCGCAGCCCGACGAGCGCTCCCAGCTCTAGAGCACGAGGAGGTCCATGATGAATTCGGACAATTTGCTCTCCGCTATGTGACAGCTGAAGGCACAGTAGTCACAGAGCGAGGTCGTCTCGTGCCCTTAGCAGATGGATCTGGCTATGTCATGGTCTTTGAAGGAGAAGTCTCTTACATCGATGATGATGGAAAGACCTACGTGACGAAGTACAGTGCTGGCCTCGATGGTACTAAGGTTGAGGGCAACCATTTGCCTAAAGCTCCTGAATCTATTGTAGCTTAGTTTCCAGTGTCTTTTAAATATAATTCAAAAATATGTTTATATAAAATAATAATAATTGTTTTAGACTTGTGTTTCCTTTCTTGTCATTATGGAGTACATAGCATTTTATCCTAAACTTTGTACGGAGTCTTGAAGTTATATGCCTTAAAGTCTTTTAAGCTTGATATGTATGAGGAAGTTATAAATTGTAAAAGTATGTAAATATTTATATTCGTAACATTTACTATCCAATTTCTTAAATGAAGAATGTATTTGTGAGAGTAAACGCAAACAAAAACCCACTAGTAAAGAACTCTGTTCTCGATACACCTCCAAATATCCTAGGCATTACATGTCTATTAAAACGAGGAAATAAAAACAGATTATACCGAACGCACAACCTTCCCGATTACAATATCACTGTATGCCATTGTGCCAAGACGGCTTCTATTTATTAAATAACTTAAAAAAATTTTCTGGCAACAAAGCGCGGCGTTAAGTACCGACAATCAACACGCTAAGTCTGAAAAATATAATGAAAAGATAAATACGAAATATTTTAAGACTAGGTCTCGTCTACATACTCTACTAGGGTTTGTATTAAATTTAAAAACGTATAATAATAGTGAATAAATTTAGTATTTTTCTTTTCTAAGTGTGGAATAATATTTTAAAAATAGTAAAAACATTTGATAATAGACGGAGCTTGGTGAGAACGAATGGCTTAGTTGGTCAGAGCGCTTGGACGGTTTCCAAGAGGCGCGTGTTCAAATCCTGCTTTGTTCGAATTTTTTATACATTTAGTATTTTTTTTTCCTAAATGTGGAATAACACTTAAAAATATTAAAAATAGGGTTTGTATTGTTTTTATTCAGTAATATCTTGAACATAAGGCGGTGCGTGCGCAACGAAGTGTCTTGACATTAGGTTTTTTAGGTATTTCTGTCTGCCCCGCTATATGTGATGCAGCGATAATAAATGTTTATTTATACACTAGTTTATAACTACTTAACATCATATTACCAACTAAGTTCAAGTCAATGATTCGGGCAAACTGTTCCTATTATACCAGTATACGTCGAGTAATGTACGTGAAGTAATACTCTGATCTAGGGGTGAACACGCAGATCAATGTTAAATGGCGCCTTAAATCCAATTTGTTGGCAAAATTCATATTATAGTCACTATTCATGAGATAGCAGCTTTATAATAAATTAGTATCAACAGTGTTTAGTCATAATGTAATTTAAAGAATTTTCCCTTAGGAAAGAAAGGCTAAAAGAAAAAATATATATATTTTTTGGGGTAATTTTTTTAGGGTAGGCAGGGGGAATTTCGGAACCTAGTGTTAAGACACTCCGTTCCTATTCCGCTCCCCACTTTCCGCCGAATTTTAGGCATGGCGTGGCGGAACTCAACGCCGCGCTTTGCCTTACTACCTAAAAAAAAATAATCTTACTTCAATTGACACACGAGTGACTTTTCAAATATGAAACCTTTTACAGTTTTTAGGATCTCTTTACATTTAGTTACTAGAGATTCAGTGAGGTGATTGTACATAGGTACCTATACTAATATTATAAAGCTAAAGAGTAGGTTTGGTTGACTGCGCTTATCTCAGGAGCTTATACTTTAAATTGAAAAAGAGTGGATAGTTATTTCCATTCCAACACGAGGGCTTAGCCTGTAATTAATAATCTCTTAACAAAAAGCTTCACGC
This sequence comes from Eueides tales michaeli, assembly GCA_018249855.1. Classification (NCBI taxonomy): domain Eukaryota; kingdom Metazoa; phylum Arthropoda; class Insecta; order Lepidoptera; family Nymphalidae; genus Eueides; species Eueides tales. Next base: position 7,377 of record DWMZ01001339.1, read on the forward strand.
TGTATCCCGCACGAGACAGGGTAGGCAGAAGGAACCCGGGAACTTAGTGTTAAGATTCTCTGTTCCACTTTTGTTCCCCACTTTCCGCCGAATTTGAGACAATGCGTGATGAGTGGCGCAACTCATCGCCGCGCTTTGCCTTTTTACCAGAGGGAAGAAATGAAACATTAAATATTAAATATTTCATTTCCTCGAGTAGGAATCGAACCCAGAACCTGTCGGTTACAGTCACACGCTTGTGCCGCTACGCCACGACAGGCCTCAACACTGACAAATTACCCTATGAATTAATATCAATTAACTTTATGATCAGAATTCGAATTATGAAAGTGTTGTGCTCTTCCTTATTCCTCTTTATACACATTTTCTCACTTAAATAGTACGACAGTTTCAGGTTATAAATGGAAAACTTTTAAGGGACTTTCTCGATTTTTACATGAAAATATAATTCTATTTTAAGTAGAAAATAGTTTTATTGTAACGTAACTAAATTTATGAAAAATTAATAAAACACTATCAACGTACTTAGACCTGTCGTGGCGCAGCGGCACAAGCGTGTGGCTGTAACCGAGAGTTTCTGGGTTCGATCCCCAGTCGAGGAAATGAAATATTTAATAATTTCAATTTAAATTTTTTAATGTTTTCATTTCTTCGCTCTGGTAATTAAGGCAAAGCGCGGCGTTGAGTTCCGCCACTCAACACGCAATGCCTCAAAAATCAGCGGAAAGTGGGGAACGGAAGTGGAACGGAATGTCTTGACACTAGGTTCCCGGGTTCCCTCTGCCTACCCTGCCTTGTGCGGGATACAGCGTGAAGCTAAAAAAAAATTTTCAACTTACTTGTTGTTACCCATCACTGGAATCGAACCAAACTCCTTCTGAACGATGCACGAAAAATATTTTAATGCGGTTTTCATCATTATTTAATCAAAGTGCAAGTCGGTACCGGTCACTAGTAAGGTATACAATTGATGATATGCTCGTATACAATACGTGCAATATTGATAAATGTGACGCAAATGGTTCTTTAAATACCTATTTATGTTTTAATATGAGTAATTTATCACGTGCCGGCACCATTTTATTGTATGCAATGTGCCCGACTGTTTTCATATTTATAACATATACATTTTAATATGGTTTTTGTCTATTTTAATACAAACGTCAAAGTAAGCGAAGTTGAGAATTAGTAACAAAAATATATAGTAAAGGAATAATTACAAAAAAAATGTACTAAATTCAAAAACGTATAAAAACTTGAACGAAGCAGGATTTGAACCCGCGCCTCTTGGAAACCGTCTAAGCGCTCTGACCAACTAAAGCCATTCGTTCTCACCAAGCTCCGTTGAAATTTTTATGCGCTTGTTACAACTTATTTATGTTGTTAGCATCTCTGTAGGGAGATTTTTACAAATTTCCGCTATCCAAAGACAATTCGTTAAAACTATCATTTGGCAAGAAATAATGGTATTTATTAAATATTTTACTATTTTTAAAGTGTTATTCCTTATTGTATATTTTACTATTTTTAAAATGTTATTCCTTATTGTATATTTTACTATTTTTAAAGTGTTAGGAAAGAAAAATGCTAAATTTCTCTCTAGCCAAAGTAATTTAAAGTTAGGCAAGTAATTTATCGCAAAGATAAATAAATAAAAGTGATATTTGCCAGAAAGAATCGCGTCTGTCGTATAAATTATATGGTATTTAATAGATTACTTCTCATTTTTTTATAACTACATCAAATACGTCAAATAGTATTCTTTTTCCTGTTATAAATATACATTATAACATATTATCATCTCGTTTTTTAGCTTTACGCTGTATCCTGCACAAGGCAGGGTAGGCAGAGGAAACCTGGGAACCTAGTTTCCACCGAATTTATTTGAGGTATTGCATGGTGAGTGGCGGAACTCATCGCCGCGCTTTGCCTTATCACCAGAGCGAAGATATGAAATATTAAATGATTTAATTGAAAATATTAAATATTTCATTTCCTTGACTGGGGATCGAACCCAGAACCTGTCGGTTACAGCCACACGCTTATGCCGCTCCGCCACGACAGGCTTTTTTTTATCATCTTGTCTCCATAATATTTGTAAAGGTTATATAATATGCTCATAATATACATATATGCCAGTAGTATTCAGACGGCACTGTCCTAATGCCTAATGTGATTATTTATGATCAATGTATTGATGAATAGGCTCGGAAGTTAGAAGTAATCATACAATATTTATAAGTAAAAATATTTAACTTGTCCCTAACGCATTTTAATATTTATATAATTATTTTAGTGAATTAAATTCAACGATACAAGATCAGAAGAACTAAGATATAACTTAAAGTTAACATAGATTAATTTAACTTCAAGCATTAAAATCTTTTTAATTATATACATTTTATTAAATGGCAGAAAGTTATACTAATTAACATTTCACATAGAAATAACCTTATATATAGTACGTATGAAAGATATAATCTCAATAACGAGCGACCAAGGTCAGCGATCTACTCAGTTTGTAGCACTTTCATACGGCGGGTGACACTCGTGATGTCACATGATAATAACGTTAGTAGCGTTGTAGGCCTAATGGGCAAATGTATACGAAATTTAAGCAAATTTAGGTAATAACTATATTTTAGTGTTCCTATTACCAGATTGTCGTAGGGAGGAGTTCATAGGAGGAGAAGGGGTTTTGCTGACAGGTCTCTCTTTTCCTTTTTGATTGCTTAATAAAGTTTTTAAAACCAAGTTATTTTTTGTGTTTAACGAACATTAAATTAAAAACAATTGTCATTTATAATAATAGTCCACTTTTTTCAAAGTTAAAAGCCACTTCTTTTCTTTTTTATAAAAATACTAGCATTATCCAATTGAATTTATTTTTAGAAAATGCAATTTTTAGAACTTTAACGTACAGTATTATCTTTTTGTCAACCTGGGAGTTTTGAAAAATATAGTATTTCAGTAGCTGGCAACCAAGTAAATGGTACACGGAAAATTACATGGAGGCCAATCACTAATAATAGACTAAATTTGTTTCAAGCAAACGTTAAAAAGAAAATATTAAAAATAGACACTTCTCAAGAAAATCCGTATAAGTCTTATAACAATATGTTTTATGTTCAATATTTACATCTAAAACTGTTTCTAAAAATTTAAAAATAAAATTTATAAATGTATTAATTTAGTGACTGGGCAACCGTGGGTATATACCGCAGTAGAGATAAATTATACGAACTGTACGGTATGAAGCAGTGTAATCGCGACCCAAGCTTTCTAAAGCGGATCAGTATTTTCTTTAAGATATTTAAAAAGCACTAAATTTAAAAACATATAATTTTTTTATACGTTTTTAAATTTAGTACTTTTATTTTGTAAAAATCTCCCTACAGAGACGCTAACAACATAAATAAGTTGTAATAAGCCTATACGAATTTCGACGAAGCCTGTTGAGAATGAATGGTTTATTTGGTCAGAGCGCTTGGACGGTTTCCAAGAGGCGCGGGTTCAAATCCTGCTTCATTTAAATTTTTATACGTTTTTAAATTTAGTATTTTTCTTTCCTAAGTGTGGAACAACGCTTTAAAAATAGTAAAAATATATTGTTGGGCAAAGCATATTATTTAAATCAAGAATATTACCATGATAAGAATGCATGGAATTAAAATGATATATATTTACTATCAATGATATTTTGAAAAGAGCAACTGTTGAGTTTCTGACCGGCTCGTCAGTGATAGCTTCCTGTGGACCTGGCACTGCACATATTTCTATGTAACTTGACGATTCAAAAGTGTTTATAATGACCAAATTGAATAAAGAATATTTTTTAATTTTAATTTTGATTTTGATAGCGCCAATATTATTCCCATTTTACTGGCACATTTGGTGTTATAAATGTTTATATAGGACTGATTGTTGTCATCGTGTCGTGTACACTTCACGCTCCATGGTGTACACTGCACAAGCAGCGCTATGCATAGTTTGCCTGACCCTAATGTACTAAAACCGTTAACTACAAGCGCTCGGACGAACTTTCAACTTTAAAGCTTAATATCGTTAAATTGAGGTTAATTCATTTAGACGTGATTCGCTAGACATTCAAGATTAAGAACTTGTTATTAACTTATTTATACTAATTTATCTTATTTTTTTGTGATTTTAAAATGAAGACTATTTCATTAACTGTACTCGTTTCATCTTTATGTGGAATTGCTTGAATTGGTATAGGAAACTATTTGTTTTATAGTTAACAAAAATATCCATAAGAATATATACATATGTATTATAAGTCAAAGATCTCACGAACTTCGCATGAGGTAATATATATTTATTTATTCTGTATGTTGGTAGTTATAAATATACTATAAAAAACAAGTGTAAACCTATTTGAATTAAGTTTTGTAGGATTAATAATATGGGAAAACATATTAGTGAAAGTAAACAATGTGTGTGGTATAAATATATTTATTATAAATACGATATGTATATATGAGTTATAAGTATTTATTTACGGTTAATTATTTATATTTTAATTTAAACTAGAAAGCGTCCTGGGAATATTATTCTAGGAATTTTCCAAATAAAATTGTAAGGTTTTACATCTTTTGAGGCGTCTTGAGAATCTTCTAATTTTTCAGCTTTCAAGAAATTTGATAAGATAGATGTGTCTACAGGTGATAGTTCTGGCGGGCTTGGTACCTCTGATAAAACCATTTTTATTTTTTGCTCTTCTTCCACCATTTTTTCTTCTTCAATTAACCTTTTTTCTTCTTCTATTAATCTTTTTTCTGCTTCTTCCAGTATTTTTTTCTCTTCTTCTTCAATAATCTTATTTTGTTCTTCAATAATTTTGTTTGCTTCTTCAATCTTTCTTTCTTCCTCCATGATTCTTGTTTCTTCTTCAATCACTCTCCGTTCTTCTTCCAGTATTCTTTTCTCTTCTTCTTGTCTTTCATTACTACTTGGCAAATATTCTATCATTTCAGCATGTTCATTATTACTCACGAGAGCATCGGGTGGCATATGTAACTCAAGTGCTGGTAAAGCTAATGAAGACGCAACCAAACTAAGTACTATTGGAAGAAGCATCTGAAAAAGAACATTAATGTTTTTATATTAAATCTTCTAAGACATAAGTATTTTAATAAAATTTGTAACTATAATTGTACTAAATAAACGTGGTATTTTTTTAAATATGTATATATTTACCTTTGTATCCCACACCTAACTTTCAAATTTTATGAAAAAGTCTTAATTTATCTTCTTATAAGACGTCGTACAGTAAACTGATTTGGTTTAAAACTGATAAAATAAAAAAAAAACAATTTCTTATATACTTTACTATAATAAGACCTCATTACCAAACCTTCTTTGAATGTATTATAATTAAATTATGAGAATAACTTAAACAGTGTTATTAAGAGTCGTTAGCAAATTATTGTACTGTAAATGATGCAACTAAAAACGTAACATAAATTAATTGAAATTAATTTATTCTAAAATTTGTGACAGTTTTTTTCAAAAATCAATCTCAATAAAAATGGTTATTTGATTGAGCCGGAGCTGTCAACTGGCTTTGCATTGACTATTAAATATTAAACCTTGCTTGTTCCTATTCATGTTGAAATTCAAGAATACCTTTTCGTAGAGCTACATACATGATACATTTCATCGTTATACACCATGTATTTCCAGCTGTATGCTCTCTATCAGTTAATTAATAAGATTTTTTTATGATTTATGCAGATTGATGGATTTTATTCATAAAGAAAGTAAGAACGGGCTTTGAAGTGGGAACCAGCGCATGCTAAAACTTTTGGTTCCTTTTGTTTAGTTATATTAAAAAAATATTATAGACATTATTAATATTACAAACAAACATCAAGCGAACTATGGTTATGGTCTAATAAGGTGATGAGAGAGAGAGAGATGTGATGACTATGAATGTTGTCTAATAACTTAAGTTTAAAAATTCGGTAATTTCCATCGCGTTTCAGGCAATTTCTGCAATAAAAAAGCATAATTTTAAATGGTAGCATAAATTTAAGGTAAAAGTACACTGTATTAGTGCAACTTCTGTACTTTACTTAATATATGTTGTAAGCCACGAAATACTCACAGTGTGTCTAAGAAAAACTCTACAAAAGAAATAGTCTGTATCTTATTTATAAAGGTCTAACCTCATTTCACTGTCCATTACTGTAGGTAATGTCCGCTACATCACTATTTATTATATCAAAAGTTGAAACTCAAAGCCTTTTCGAACAATAATACAATCTAATATGTATACTTTATCTTGTCTCATTTATATTCAGAGAGAATTTCTGTTAATTAGTTTTAATTTATGACAGTGACAGATGGGTTATAGTAACAATGAATGCCTGAAAGGTATTTAATGGACTAAAAGGGTTTCAAATTAAAGTATTTTTGAAAGTCTTATTAAAGCGTATAGAAAATGATAGGCAGAGGAAGTTTAATTTTAATACTCCCTAATTTTGGAGACACTCGATGTCTCAGATGTTGTATGTACAAAATATCACTCTTTGTTTTCTTACTGGAGCGAGGTAAAAAAAATTGTAATTCCTTACAGCGAACATAAAGCCTACAACTGTTTGATTTACAATCGGAAACTGTATCACTTCTGTACGAGAGCCACAATTAGTAAAGGCCACTCTATTTATCGATGCCTAGCACCTGCTAGATATCGAGAATCGTAATAAACTGTAAGCATTGTTAGCAATCCACTCATATAGTAGATAATGAAGTAGGAAATATAACAATATCATGTGTTATGTGTGTATTTCGCAAAACATGATATATTTATGAGTCATATATTTTCTGTGAGTCTATCAAAGTGATCTAAATAAATATTACTTTTGTAAAATACAGCATGGTCCTTTCTGCAGTATTGACACATTTTTTAATTAAAAGTTGCAGTTATTTGTCGTCACGTCGCCGCTGGCCTCGAGGGAGCGACTACGAAACGTCCTGTTTTAAAATAATACATCAGAGATAGGTTTGAGATAGAAAATTACGTAACAACTATTAATCTTTTATTTCTTGTTTTGGTAAATTCTGAAGCTTTTGTATTTATGTAACTAAAATTTATATTAACGAATTGAAAATAATTCGAAATGAAATTTCATGTTTTTTTACATTCTATTTTGTCTAGTTTTATATTGATCTCTCTTTAAAAAATACATATCGAAATCTGTAGTACTGTGTGAGCATGAAGTGTATAAACCCAATTATTCCATCAGGTTTAATAAATCCCACACCTTAGCTAAAATAAGACGATATATCCTTAGAATAAACCGTGGGGCTTTAAATATAAAAACATCCTTATCTCAACGGAGAAGACAGTTGGAAACTTTCTACCACACGGCTTAAAGTTTAAAGTCTTAAACTCACCGCGCCCGAGGGCAAGATTTCTGTTAGCTCGTTTTGCAAGAATCCAGAACAAAAAGGTAAGAGGCAATTAAGAAATCTTTGGTAGTTTGACGCTCTAATGTAACGATGAGCGTATTGAGTGTATAAGTCTCGTCGAAGCCGTAATATATATATATATATATATATATATATATATATATATATATATATATATATATATATATATATATATATATATATATAACAATCGTCACGATTGTAGGAACGTTCCAAACGGTAATTTCATTTTTAAATAATTTTCTCCAAATTTGTCATCTATACAAAACCAATATGATAATATGAGTATCCCGGACAAGGCCACTGATCGATTACTACTGATTTTCTTTTTACACGTGATACGTGAGAGATAAATTAATATGTTGGGCGTTCACTTCGCCTCTGGAAGGATGCTGCTTTGATCTTCATGAATAAAGAGAAACCGTTTTCCAATATTTTTTCATTATAAATATAAATATATAATTTTTTTATGTAAACATTTGGTAGAGTAACCTTGTTTCTTGTTATACTCATATACATTAATACTAAGACCTCTTATTGATGTTTGACCTAGTATATATTGTAAACAAATTTTGTGATCATTTTGCCTATGTTGTCTTATTTTTATTTTTCTGATGTTGATTAAAATATCAGCACAATTTGCTTAAAATTGCTGGCGCTTTAAATATAATAAAAAACAGCGTGGGTTCAATTGAGGGAAAAAATATATTTTCATTTACTTGATCTAGTCACAAGCAACGACGCTAAATTTATTTCCTACACCTAGCATGTACATGGAGAGGTGTTCAACGTGATATAGCGTAATGGCGTATTAGCTTAATACATGTTTTTTTCTTCTTTTTCTTTAAATAACACTTTCCAGACAATCAAAGAATGGTTGGGTTAGGTGGGTGCCATGAGCAGGTTATTGCCGAATACCGGAGGGCCGGATTCTCCATGCTGACGGATTTTTGTCGGTGTGTTGAAGTCCATGGCACTTTACAGAGCACCTGTTTGGGCCGATGCTCTCACCGCTCACAACAAGACACAATTGACGGTGAGAGCAAGTCGGGGGTAAAAGGTGTGATTAGATTTTCGCTAAAGAATTTTATAATCAATTTTGATATAGGGTGTCAGTATTATTCTTGAATAAGGTTTTTCTATAATTTGAACAGCAATATATCTTTAAGATTCTTAAAGTACTTACAGTTGAATACTTAGGAAAGATGGCTTAGTGGTTAGGTTGGTTGGTCAGCTTCCAAGTGGTGTAAGCTCAAACTCACCACGTTTATTTTTTTTTCAACTTTCCCAATCTAGCAGGGTAGGCAAGGGCGACTTGGGGACGTAGTTTATCTATTTTCACACCTGCATTTTCTCCACTTTCCGCCGTAGTGAATTTGTGGTATGTTGTTGCTTGTTGAGTGGCGATACGTACACCACGCTTGCTTTTTTACTAACAAAGTGAAGAAATGAATATATTTAATAGACTACCACAAGTAATAGTAAGTATTAGTCCTTTTTTAAAAAAAATAATCATTTCCTTGAGTGGGAATAGTATCCACAACTTGTCACGGTTACAATTGCATGATTGTACCCTATTACTCCTTTAGTTATATTTTTTTACTCTTCTAAATTAATAAATTTTAAAATGTATTTTTTTTTGTTTCATTCTGTACACAAAGTAAGGGAGGCAATAAAACCAGGACACATAGTGTCAAGACATTCCGTTCTCCACTAGGATACTTGAGTTTCTTACTTTTTGTCGAATTCGGTCGGCACTGAGTTTTGAGTGGTGAAATTCATTGCGTACTAGAAAATAAAAATATGAAATATTTTATTACCTTAAATAGGAAGTGAAGCCGCCACGATCCTGCCAACTAACCAAGTTTTAAGTTTCTTTATATTTTTTACTGTCAATGTTTTGAAATAGTATATATTCTAACGAATTTTTAAAAAAAATAATAAAGATGTTAATATTATT
>DWMZ01001340.1:0-16790 GCA_018249855.1 Eueides tales michaeli
GGAAGGGAGCTGGAACTCTCACACTAGTACCGGAACACGCTGGCGTTGCCCCGCTAGCATTTTGCGGTACGCTTTAATGAGAGGGTGGTCATAACCCAGGCGGACTAAGGGGGTCCTACCACCATGGAATGGGAGTCAAGTGGAGTTGCAGCCCTGAAAGCACAAGCCCAATTAAGTAAATACTTGCGCGTGTGCTGACAGGGCTGGCAGGGGGTGCGACGAGCACGCCTCCACGCTTACCCCCCAAATATAACATTTTTATTAAAATTTTGTTCCCAGGTTCCCTCTACCGCACATGGCAGGGTAGAGGAAACTTGGGAACATAGTGTTAAGACTAAGACACTCCGTTTCGTTCCCCTCTTTCCACCGATACCATGATACCAGATCAAAGAAATAAAAATATTAAATGTTTAATTCAAAAATATGTAATATCCATAGCTTCGAGTGGGAATGGAACCCATAATTTATCACGTTACCAGTCACACGGTTGAGCCCTTGCGCCACGACAGACTTTATTTTATTCAATAATATATTAAAAAATGTCTTTTACCGTTCAAATCTTACGTAGGTTATATAAAAGACCTAAATGACTAATGTAATTAAGATAAGAGAGTTATTAAAGTGAAATTAAGTGCTTGCACCCGAATACTAACAGCTATAAAATAGTAACTGCGTTTTAATGTTTAAATTTATTATGTAGATAAAACTACAATGATAAAACAATGTCCCGCGTGACACAGTAGTACGTGATCAGCATCGTTTGTTATGAGTTCTATAGTTAGCTTTTTATTTTATTAATTTATAATATATATTTTTTTGTGAAATAAGCGTGAACGATGACTTGGCTTGACCTATAACTTTTTATCTGTAAAAAATATATCCAAAGGGGAACGAACCTGTCGGTTTCAAACTTTGGTATGTTACAAAAAATATCCAAGAATTATTTTTTCGGGCTCAAGATAACATCTAGACTAGATTGAAATATTTTATTGTGACAATTGACATTTTCAATATGTCAAAAGTTATATAATTCAAGCTCTAAAAATCTTATATCAAATAAAAACAAGTTAAAATTCCATTCCATTGTAGCGTCAGAGAGAATATGAAACTCGCCGTTGATTTCCGGTAACACGCAATATGAAAAATTCTGATGGAAACCAGTGAATCCATACACTGATTTTCGTTGGACACTGAATTCCCTCTGCCTACGATTCTATATATAAAGCTACAAAAAAGGGATAAATCATAAAGCTACAAAAAATCTCCACATAAAATCATTCTAAAATACAAATTATATATTTATATAAAAAAAGTCGTTTATAATCATAATGTCAATCACCATCCAAAATTCCATTATCTCTACAAAACAACGAAATCAAAATAAATATTATTTCATACAAACTTTTTAATTATTCATTACTAACTTTGCCCGGATTTTGTTTCCATTTCAATAATTTACTTTAACGGATTGCCGTTAAATATATCCCGTTTAATGTATTCAACGGGATGGATCCATCGAAAAGTTTTAACATGAAAAGCTTTGAAATCAACACAATTGTAAAAATTGTTTTACGTGTAAATATCTTGATTGTAGTTTTCTTAAGTTAAATGGAAGAAGAATTCGCAATGTTTTGATTTCCTTTTAGATGATATAATATTATGAAAAAACCTGTACTTTTTTATGGCAATTATTTGTCAACGCTTCCACAGATTTTTTTGCCATAGTTTACAATAAAAAAATAAAAATATATATAGAGGCCTGTCGTGGCGCAGTAGCACAAGCGAGCAATTGTAAACGCAATAGACTACGGATTCCATCTCCACTCGAAATTAATTATTTAATATTTTTATTTATTCGCTGTGGTAACAAGCCAAAGCGCGGTGATAATTTTCACTACTCAACAAGAAAATGCCTGACTTTCAGCGTAAAGTGAGTAATATAACGAAGTGTTTTAACACTAGATTTCACTGTCATGTACAGGATACAGCGTAGAGCTAACAAAAATAATAAAGAGCACCTAAAAATGTCCTACATTATATATAACCTATTAAAGTGAATATGACCTCATTTGTGTGAAAATTTAAATCTCAACCATCACATACATTTAAACAATTTTAATTTATGCTAATTAGAAATTACTAAGATACTCCGTTAGCTTTTGATTGACAAGAGTGACAACACGCTTTGTCTTCTTATCAAAGCGTGGAAATAAAAATAATTAATTTCCCCGATCTGGAATCGAACCTGTCCCGTTTACAGTTAAACGTAGTTCTGCCGTCAAACTAATTTTATTTTTTAAAATATTTTAGAATGCTTTTCACACTTCGGATTACTAGCATATTGAAATTCTGTTAAAAAAAATGATATTTTTAAATGCGTAATCCCTGCCGCGGTTTTAAATCTAGGATTGAATTTTTATACGTGCTGTTAACAAGGAATAAAAAATATATTTATATTTGTTTTTCGGGTGAATAAAAACTTAATATTATTATATATTTTTTAGTATCATGCTTTGATATCCCACCTATAGCAGGGTAGGTCAAGGGAACCTGGGACCTTATGTTAAGACAATCCGTTCTCATTATAAAATTTCCTTCCCCACGTGCTTTACAGAGCGAGCAAATGCAATTATTAAATATTTCATTTCAGAAGCTTTTTTTTCGTTTAAAAATTGGTTTGTTTTTAACTACATGGCACACGGTAGTTGAGTAAAAATAAGAAATATAGATTATAAATGTTTATGCAAGTCTGCTTAAATTTTTGAATGAAAGAAATTAGAAACTATGAATAGTCTCGTGATTGAGAAGATATTTCCGTTTCCATTTTTTAACTCTTTTAGAGACATTTGATGTAAGGTGTCGCGCTTGTCGTGGCATCTGGTAATTAAAAAAGATACAATAGTAATTCTTTTGCGTAAAAATTGAATCTTATACGTGTAGTGTGGTCATTTCATTCAGATTGTTCCATTGCATTATATAGATGGAACATTTTAACTCATTATACTACCATCTTTTCGTTTTTGGCTCTAGTAAAAAAGCAAAGCGTGATGTTGGATTCCGTCACCAAATACGCAATGCCTCAAATATGGAGGAAAATGGAGAACGGAACGGAGTATCTTAACACTAGTTCCCAAGTTCTCTCTGTCTACCCTGCCCTGTGTAGGATATAGCGAGCAGCCGAGTGATTTTATTACATACAATAAAAGGAATGTACAACATATACAGACACCCATGGTTATTTCCAATAAATGATTGTTACATAACAAACTAAATTCAACTATATTTCAATAGAATAAAGGTTCACAATTGAAAAGTAATGGAAATATGAAATAGCGCATTGAAAATTATTATTGTTATGTTATTACCGCTCTAGCTTTGTTGGTATTTAAACCAGAAATGCTTGAAGCGCGCGTAATTGGAATTTTCATTTTCTTACACCGTCTATTAGTGAAATAGCTTACATTGATGAAAGTATTTTATAATATAAGTTTTGATCGTGACTTTGTCTGCATTATCCTTCTTTTTACAGCTTCATACTGTATCTCACATTGCAGGGTAAGCAGAAGGAACTTGGGAGCCTAGTATTAAGATTTATCACTTTCCGCCAAATTTGAGTCGTGGGGTGGAACTTTATGCTGCACTTGCAGCATAAAATTTGTTAGAAGAGCGAAGAAATTAACATATTATTTTTTTTCTTGAGTGGGAGGGGGGCTCAATCTCACAACCTGAAGCGGTTACAGCCCCACATTCATCCATCCATCCCCATTATCATCATTATTTTATAGTAAAAATATATGAAAGTTGTTATATTTTGTAAAGTAGGGTAGGGTAATCTATAAACCAATGTAACTGTAATTGTAATTTTTTCTGTAATTTTCAATCGTCAATTTTTCGTGTTATGTATTTTTTATATATCTCTTACATTTAAGTTATAATTTTTACTTTGGTTTAGTAATTATTATTTACGAGTATACTTCATACTTCTTACATAAGTCAATGTTTTTTTTAGGAGAAAAGATTTCTCGCCTTTCTTCTAAAAACCTATTTTTATAGAGTTTATTACGTTAAAAAAACTGTATTTTATGTTCTGTTTGCCCTTAGTCAATATTTCAATTTCTTTTTGTAAGCGTTCTTGTATATAAAAATGATACTTTATCAGCCATAATCACTCTTTCTTATACTAACGAAATGTGTAAGCAGCACTACGCCTACCTTGTCATATGCAAGATACAAAGTGAAGCTAAAAAAATATATAATAGCGTTTTTTCATTTTTATTTACATATCTTTAATACAATATTATTAGTTATGGTCCAAATTCACTCAAAAAATGTATAGCAAAATATATTTTGGCTACATTTGGTTACACAATGCATAAATTTAAATTAATTGCATGCAAAGTAACGATAAAAATATAACTAATTTATTTCTAGATACTCTGCAAATTAAAAAAGTGTATTAAAACATTAAAAGATGCGAAGTAATAATAGAAACGTTACCGGAAACGCTATCCTCCAAAGCAAACACGTCATCCAAATCAAACGACCGTCTATTTATCCGGCGCGAACTAAATGTTTATTTTATTTGGACACCTTTTCCCCGCTTCCTCATTACACTTCAACTTTGAATTTAAATTTTTAGAGTTTTATATATTTTTATCGAGGTATGTACAGGCGCAGGGGCATAAACGTGTGGCTGTAAGCGCGGCAGGTTGTAGGTTCGATTCCCACTCAAGGCAATATTTAAAATAATATAAATTGTTCTGTCTAGAAAGAAGGCAATACACGGCATTGAAATTTGCTATTTACACGCGATGCCTCAAATTCGGCGGAAAATTTTCCTAAAAATTCATCTTTTCCACTTATAAAGTTAATGTGATAAGAAATAATTTTAAGCTTTTATACCTTACAAAGGTTTGTATACTTTTTCTAAGCCGTGTACTTCGTATTTTATCAATTGCTTCATATTAATTTGAAGTGTATTTACTTTAACTCTATTCCATACTGGTTATATTAATATTGACAATATTATTTAACTACTTAAAATAAGAACTTAATATGTATGTACCACCTCAATCAATACTTTTATTAAGCCGTTCCTATACTAATTAACAAACAACGCATAGACGATGCTATTGGACATAAAAAGAAAAATTAGGAATAAGCTCAACATGCAATCCTTCAAATTCGGCAGAAAGTGGGGAGAGAAACGGAGTGTCTTAACACTAAATTCCCAAGTACCGTTAGTATCGCCTTTACAACGTGAACCTCAAAAAAGGATATATTCGAATGTGCAGGAGAGCAGTTAAAGACAATGATGATTTCTCAAAAATCCTACTGGAGTATGAGAAAAGAAGATTTTGTATTTAATTTATTAAAAGATGTTAAACCACATTTAAGTATAACATTTTTAAACGTAGCAGGATTTGAACCTACGCGTGTTCGTAGCCGTCCAAGCGCTTAAAATACTGAGCCATACTCAAATATTCTCTTACGCCGTTAAGTTTTAAAATATTTGAGAACGTATTTCGGGTTAGTGGTCAGAGCGCTTGGACGGATTCCAAGAGAAGCGGGTTCAAATCCCGCTACGTTACAATATTTTAAACGTTTTCTAAATAAGATTTTCCATTTTTTTTAAAGTACTTACTGAAAAATATAAAAGAGTATTTTATATTTTTCATAACAATAATTTTAAGTCAACAAATACCTGTAAAATGAAAAATTTAAAGCAATTCACTGAAGCTATTTTTCTCGCAAACATTTGACAACGCAATTCACTGCAGAATTCATAGCGAGTTCGTGTTGGCGTTCCTCGCGTAGTTACGGGTTATATTTATTTTGTTCACTGTCATGTACATGTATATGTGCGATGTAACATAAGTTTATATTGAAAGTTAATTTTTATAATGTGCTGGGCAGAGATTCTTATCAACTAGAGTAAAATGACGCGGTACTTCGTTAAGGCAGGAAGAGAGAGTTAATAGATGAGTGTTATAAGTTTAACTTATCTACCTGTATGTAGTTCATTATATTCTGAATAACTGAACTGATTTCAATGCGGTTGAGTCGAGAGAAACCAGGAGAGACAAAACTACATACAGACAAAACATTTAAAATTGATTTTCTGTGTTTAAGTATTATAAATATATGACTTGGATAACCACGAATTTGAAATCACAGACAGATACTTCAATTTTATTAATATCTATTGATAAATTAGATGCCATTTTTCTTAAATATAATAAGAAATGTAAAAGAGATACCTGTCAATGACAGATGACTGGAAATCAAAATAATAATGAAGACGATTCAATTTTAGGTTGTATTTCCAACCTGACCTAACATCCAAACTGAAATGTGATTGGTGAAAATAAATCTGAAACTCTACGGATCTATAGACCACAGTATCTGCGAACCATTTTTTAGTCGCAGACAGGTTCTGTTATAATAGAAGGCCATGCCTTAGAGTATGCTTGGGAAAATTCTAATATTTTTTTCTTTGAAATTATTTTTACAAAAACATATTAATGCTAAAATTTAGAAATTGTAAATTCTTTACCAAATAAAACCGAATACAAAAAAATATTATTTTACATGTAATAATTTTTCAACGTGAGATCTCAACGCTTTTAATTTCATCATCACTTCTACGCTCTGGTATTGTAAAGCGCGTCATAGAGTTTCGCCACTCGACACGCAATGCATCAAATTTGGCGGAAAATGGAGAACGGAACATAGTTCTCAGCAAAAGGTTCCCAAGTTCCCTTTGCCTACTGTGAAAATGTATTTTGATCATAAAATACTTATATTATTATATACCATTTCGAGTAATTTAAACAAAACAAAATGTAGGGTCCATAAATCGTATTAACAACTTGGATTGTTAAACTGTTAACACGCTTGTATCACTTCTACTCAACTTTTCACGCTGGGAACCAATCAAACTGGGCCGAAGTGAAAAATTGATGTCATTATTTCTTCAGAGACGGACAAGGGCAAGTTTCAAAGAGTAAAATATTCTTGTTTGAAGTACTTTCTTAACAAGTTGAATCGATTTACTTTGATAGGTTTGAAATGACATTTTATTTAGGGTTCTATAGTCAGAATGGAACCAAAGATTTTAAATTACAGATGTTTGGTAATTTTTTGATGGCTTATTGTTATTTTAAGAAATAAGATTATTTTTATTTATTGAGAAAATGTGGCGTCGAGATAAATGCGCAAAGATTTTTTTTTTGTTTTTATTACTTGGGAGTTTTTTTATTGTTTTATGGTATCGTAAGCTATAGAAATACAAATTCGGTGGAAAGTGGGGAATAAAATTGGAACGGAGTGTCTTAACACTAGGTTCTCAAGTTCTCTCTGCCTACTCTGCCATGTGCAGGATATAGCGTGAAGTCGTAAGCTGTAGAATAACTGATGTGAAATACAATTTTTCTAAACTCTTTTATACGCTTGTTACAACTTATTTACGTTGTTAGCATCTGAGGAGATTTTTACAAAAATTTCGACGTAGCTTGATAGATAGGTATGGTTAGTTGGTCAGAGCTACAAATGGTTTCTAAGAGGCGCAGGGTCAACCCTACTACGTTCGTTCCCCGCTACGTTCAAAATTTTTATACGTTTTTAAATTTATTATTATTCTCTCCTACGTAAGGACTTCACACTTCAAAAATAGTAATAAAATCTCTTTCGCTTCACCTACTATTACCAATGCATCTTTTTTTTTCATATTATAGACTAGTAACTAGAGACCACGTTTTGGGAAATATGAAATGGAAAATCCTGTTTCTTTTTCGATTGATACTCTTTCACTGGTCCTCTTTACTCCGTAAGTTGGCATATAATCCATAAATGTTTCATTAACTAGGAACCTTGTCTAACCAACCTTTTTATTTAATTCATATTTTTTCTAGTCCTGTAAAATAAAACCTGTCTCGAGACAGTGTCCTTGCAATATCTGAAATTCTGGTAAAATAATACAGAGAGTAGAACGGAGAGACACTAGACTGTCTCTGCTACCCTATCATATGCTGTATAAAGTGTAAAATGATATTATAATACATCTTTATGTTTTATTATGTTAATAATATTTTAAAAGTGAAGCTAAAAAAAATTGAAAAACAATATATTTAAAAAATTTGAACACAATATTATAAAGCTTAGTGTGCATCCTTAAAAGAACTTGGCATCAGATACATTTTTTTGCGTTCTGCCTCTCTTGAACAACAGAACAATTAATGCATTGTCTCATAAATACACAGACAAGGGTTGTTTATTTAAGAGTGTTCTTGTTGACTTATTCTGTCTGCTCGGCAATATTTGTTAAGATTTTAAAAAGAAAATGAACAAATTGAAATGAAATTGTGGAAAGTGAGTTTATTTAGCTTTTTGTC
Organism: Eueides tales michaeli; assembly: GCA_018249855.1. Classification (NCBI taxonomy): domain Eukaryota; kingdom Metazoa; phylum Arthropoda; class Insecta; order Lepidoptera; family Nymphalidae; genus Eueides; species Eueides tales. The sequence continues at coordinate 8,394 of DWMZ01001340.1, forward strand.
AGATTTTACTTCTGGAAAGCCACGTTGTAGACATAATTTACCCATACAATGATGTATACGTACTACCGTTACTATTTATACTGCCTGTTAGTACACTTAATTAAGATCTATCTTTTCTAACTTGGCTATCATAATAGCAACATAATAATATAAACATAATAGCAACTTTAATCAATATTTGACATGATCATATTTGAGGAATTGATCATATTGGTTATTTCACTAATGCATATTGAAAAATATATTGCGGCGTTCAATTCTGCAGCTCAACAGAATGACCAGAAGGGTTAGGGTTTATTTTCCATCCATGATATTTACTATGTACATTCCATACTACGTATGGAAAAGTGGACAAATTCGGTACATTACTACCCATAAAATTCAATGGAAAACCTCGAAAAAGTTTTAACTATATCCGTTTAGCAAAACATTCAATATATTCGTGTTTATTGTTAACAGCTAAAAATAACACAGAAAAAAGGAAATAAGTACTATAGGCCTTAATTAAAATGTCAATTATAACATTGTATTAAACATTGTATTAAATAACAAAGTAGATTTTCTACGAAACATTTTGGAATATTTGTTTTTGACAAGCCTCGGTCTCGTTGGTAATGAATATTCCTATTAAATTAGATATTGTTAGGAATTATAAAATTAATTACAAAGGCTAGGAGATTGTCGAAAATGAGATGATTACCAGACGCCTAATGTTACTGACAAAAGATATAAGTTTTTTAGGTAATGAAGAGATAAGTATCGAATTAATTAGATATATGTTTTTCTATTGTGCCTCTATTGTGGCGCTATTAGGGTCAGATTTAAAAGTTGTAGATTCAAATGTTACTTCCAAAGATATAGGGAATTGATTAGAAAAGAGTATTTACAAAATTGCATTGGCAGAAAAAAAAAACTGCTTGTCTTGTGAAAATAATAATCTTCTTGTGAAAGTAATAATCTTATATTTACTATGTATATTTCAAATATACAAACTCATTCCCCTAAGTAAAATTAGTACAGCCATAAAATTGGGCATGTCCCAACTGCGCTTCAGTGGTGATACAACTTTCCAATCCTTTAATCCATTTCAATACTAAGAAATTCTCACATTTGAATATCTATACTAATATAAAATATGCTGAAACATGCGTAATTGAATATGTAGTTCAATAACGTTTGTAAATATGTAATATTTTCAGTTTCTCTTCTTTCGCATTGAATTTCACCGCCTAACACGCAATAACTCCAGATATCGTTCGGAAAGTGGGGGTAGGTTGTCTGTGCCTACATTATGTCCAAAATACAGTACAATGCTAAAAACCACTACCAGGATAATATTTATTTAAGTAGTTATTGTCCTTTAAAATCAAAAGTAAATGTGAACAACAAGACTAATTGTAAAAAAATATGTTTGAGTTAAAAGTATATTAAAATGAATATTTTAATCTAGATATAAGCGAAAAGCTTAGATATATCGCATTACAACTTTGTTGGAAGCTCTATATTACATTTTTCATAAAAAATTTCAAAATGAACTAACGTAACTATGTTACTGAACTTTACGATCAGGTTTATAAACTTTATTAGACGCAAATTGCTGCTGCTTTATTTGCTTTTGGGACTAAAAACAAACCGGCCCTAAACGATTTTAGTTTGTAGAATGAAAACGTATATATTATGTATTAATATTACTCATTGATTCACGACGTTGAATTCTACTACCTTTTTTGTATAAAAGAGAATGTTCCAATACTGGAATCTTCTGATCCTAACAAAAAAGGTACAATTTCTTTCTTCTTTGACTGAAATAAAGAGTAGAACAAACACCTTATACTGGTATATCTAACAATTTTTTTATTTTATGTGTTATGTTATCGATGTTATACAAAATCATCGATTTTCAACATACATTAATTTAGTCAGTAATTCGGGCAGACATGTAGTGTCAGCACACTCCTTTCTTTCCATTTAGATATCTCATACTTATTGAACATAACTTTGTTACTAAAAGATGCAGTATCCGGATGTTAAGATTAACCTTTGGTTAATGATTCGATTCCCCGTTGAGGAATAAAATATTTATATTTTTTCGCTATGATAACGAGATAAATCACGGCATTGAAACGTATTCCACAACACGCAATGTTTCAAATTTTAATATATTAATTAATAAAGGAATGTCTTAAAACGAACCTAGTTTTAAAACACTCAACTATATACAACAAGCTAAAAACAACGTAAATTAGACAGCATAGGTTCCTTAAACAACTTCAAGGAAGACCTCCTCTTATGTGAGTATTTACTTTATACGATAGAATTTCAATGATATTGCTGTATCACTATTTTATTCAAAGTAAATGTATACGAATAGAAATGAAAATTCTTCACAGAAAACCTATTATCGACGATACTGTCACACTATAGAAGCGTTTACCCTTTAGTTGAAAACATTAATACTGAATTGTGGTAACAAAATATATGCCAAATCGAATTTTCAGATCTATACTTATTTAGTAAATATATTAAGGACATAGTGGCGCAGTGAAACTGGGTATATGCGATAATTGTAAGTTCATTCTTTTTTTAGCTCCACGCTGTATCCCACACGAAACTAATATCAAGATTCTCCGTTGAGACATTGGGTATAGAGAGGCGGAATTCAAGAAGAGCGAGGAAATGAAAATATTAAAAGGAAATGAAATTTGAATCCACAACCTATCGTGCGCAACGACTGGCGTTGTTCGACTTTTTCATTCTTGATTTGGGGAAATTATTATATCTTTTTTTTACATGTCTTTGCATTTTCAATATAAACCACAGCATCGTAAATGTAGGTAAAATGCGAGGAACAGGATGTCTTCATACTTGATGGTTCTGTTTGTTTACTTTGGAAAGTTCAAAAATGTATTAGTATTACATAAACGTAATTTATACTTTATTTAGTTTATATAATAAATTTTATATATTATATATACCTATTTATCATATTTTCCACTTGGTTTTCTGTATTTTCCTCTAATTCGGCACAATAGCAGAACGCAACGCTTCATTTTTCGTTACCTAAACTTGAGTAAGGCAGTAATAATATACCATTTATTTTTCCTATGGAGAATTGAAATCATTGGCCAGTGTTTTCGGCTGTACCAAAATATAGGACAACTAAATAAAGTTTCTTTATTATTCTACAATATTTAAAAGGAATCTTAAAAAATAAAAGTCGAGCGTACTCTATACTTGTTTTTTACAAACCAATTATTTTACTTATCTATAAATTCTTCGTGAGACAATAATCCTATCTTATCACAATATGCAAATGACCTCAGTCTCTTAAGCGTGTTGTAAAATTTTTCATATAAATTAAAATTGCAAATTAGGGGTTCGCTTTCTAATTGTTTCTATGCATAATTCTATATTAATTAAGTATACGTATTCAATGGAAACTTGGAACTAAACAAAACTTCGAAATTGTTCGATAACTAAGTTGTTTTTAGTTTATAAAACGTAAAAACATTAGAATCGATAGTTTCTAAGAAATAAAAAAAATAAACTTTTTTATTATTCGATAAAGTAATCGATACAACGTCGTCTTGAGGCCTGATATGCGCAGGAGTACAAGGGTGTTGTTAATGTATAGCATGTGATAGGTTGTGGGTTCGATTTCCACTCGAGGAAATGAAATATTTAATATTTTAAAATTAAATATTTAATGATTTCGTTTCTTCACTCTGGTGACAAGGTAAAGTGCACCGTTTACTTCCGCTACGCAAAACGCTATGCCTCAAATTCGATGAAAATGAGGAACCGAACGGAGTGTCTTAACATTAGGTTCCCAAGTTGTCTCTACCTACCATGCCCTGTGCTAGAAAGATCGTGCAGTTCAGTCAAAACTACATATACTAATATATTTTTTAATAAACTACAGGAGAAGGGTGAAGAAGTATTCATCATTCTACGAATGTATGTATATATAATATAATTGTACTTATAATGAAAAATGATTTAAGAAACCTAAATTGTTTTTAAAACTCTATTCAACAATGCCTACTGAATCTCTCTGTTCGTTGCTTTAATTTGTTTGAAGATACTTTGATAGATTTGGTGCTTTTTTTATTATTTTAGTCAAAAAGAAACGTGTTATAAAAAATAACACACGTAAGATTAACGCTAGAGTACACATCGTTTGATGTTAGAGTTATCACAATCGATTTACTCCTTAGGTCTTTACAACGTTACCTAAAGACCAACATACATACTAATACCTACATAAACACATCACCCTTCTTTGGATCGTAAATAAAAAGAAACAACCAACAAAGAAAATTTATTTCTTTGTTGGTTGTTTCTTTTTATTACCTGCACCAACCAAATAGTTTATAATCGATACAAATCATATTTTTAACTAAATAGAATCAAACAGATTAAGCAAATTAAAATGGAGAATATTTCTTTTATCGATTTATTTTTATTAAACGATGAATCAATATGTAAGAATTATTTTTTAAATATTAATATTACAGTGTATTTCATGTGGTAACCCGTAAAGACAATGACAATAGTACCTTGTAATCACACCATAAAAAGAAAAACGGTACTACGATATAGTTCAACCGACAGTCTCATAATACTAAAATATAAAAAGTAGAACCATGGCAGCGTTGGCAGAGTAAACTTGGGAACCTTTAACTCTATGTGTAAAGTAACAACAACATGCCGTTGCATGCGCTGCGTTAGCGCTTTGTCTTATTACCAGAGCGAACAGACAAAATTATTAAATATTTCATTTAAAAATAAATCTTCTTCGATTGTGGATCGAACCAACAACCTATCATTTACAGTCACACGCTTATGCCCTTGCGCCATGACAGGCTTCAAATATGATGCTGCTAATAAATTTATTATATTCATATGAATATATGCATGTATTTGTATGTGCATAGATCTGGAATTTTCCGCTGGTTGCCAAAACTTTATTGGTAGAAATTACTAATATACATATTAATAAGCGTTGTCTAAATATTCAAAACTTTAAGGGTTCTCCGAAATTAAATTACCTTCATATTTTATACAGATAAATATAAGTTTGCCAATAACTTTATTTTATAATACTGAATATATTTCAGTTATTTTGAGTCAGTTCAGTTCAGTACTTGAGTCTTGTTACATTCAATTTTTAATACGTTCAATATGTATCCTAAAAGTCCATCTTGCTTAAAATCATTTAGTATTAAGTTTGTTGTATGTATAAATATAAATTCAATAAATTCTTCGCACAGAACTATACTCTACATATAGATAACAAAACATAGTATCGTCATTTCTTTATTATTTATTATGATTTAATAAATCCAACAGAGTAGTATTCGGAGTAACCGACCCTTTAAGATATAGCATATTCAGTGGCGAAACTGACAGACATTTGTCTTGCTAGCAGAACGAGAAATCATATTAGTTAATAGTATCTTTGATTTTCGCGATTGTTACACATTTTAAATGAAACACTTTTAAACGGATTAATCACGGGTAGACTGGCTACCCGTGACCTCGGACTACTGTAAAGTGTTCGAAACGTCGGGTTTCCAAAAGTGTGTAAAAATCAATATACGCGATTAATCCGTTCAAACGTGTTTCATTTAAAATCATATTAGTTCCTAAGTGTTCGTTATAAAACAAGTTAAGTAAGCAAGTCATATATTGTTTTTAATTTATAAAGAATATCCATACATCATTCTCTCTGAGATCAAACGTGGCTTAGCGTTTCTCATGAAACTTTGACAAAGATTTTTGGTACTGTTTGGAGAACATAGTGTTATAATATTCCTTTCCCAACTTTCCGTTCAATTTTTGAGGCATTCTTTGCACCATTTGTGGACACTTGGCAAATAATTTATTCCCCGTCTTCGTCATTGGACCACAATTATTACGTTTACTGTATACACATCATAGCGCTACGCCATGACAGCCTACCTGCCTGCGCCATGGACGATGAAACGTAAAATTATTTCTTTCCATAAATCTTCCATATCAAGTTTCAGTTTTTTCTTTTCGTACAAATATAGAACCGGAAATTCTCACTAATGGAATATTGTTTTTTTTAACATAAGTTTAATGGTGTTAGCAGTATTGACCTTTACGGAGACACCTGTTGAGGAGGGAAGAGGATACTCTGCTTCTGAGTGCGACTACAGATTTTATATAAAATTGATATGCAGTCCCCGTATGTATATTTTTAAGTAATAAAAAGGTTTTTATGTGTCTATCTGACTCCTTTTCTTCTCTATCGTTTATTTCTAGGTTAGACAGTGTTCGAATGGTTCCATTTCAACAGACATCAATAAAGTTCTTAAAATAATTTAAAATCTTTACCAAATGATTGTGTAAAATTAACTCAATGTAATTTACTCACAAAATGAGAATATTCTGTATTAGCTATTTAACATTTTCAATACTAAAATATTTAGTAGTAACCATAAATACTTAGGCAACGTAAAATAATTTAGTTATACGTTTTCTAAAACGGTCCTCGTTCTTTTAGTGCCTACCAAATTTTGATGAAGCTTGATTAGAACATGTGGATTAGTGGGTAAAGCTTGGACAGTTTTCAAGAGTTCAAATCCGCTCGTTTTTTAATAACACACCTAAACAAACAGTAAGTTTATGCGTACAAAAATCTATCTAGGACGGATAATAATACCCACAAAATAAATGCTCCATAATAAAAACTTTACTCTTTTGCACTCTACTTAATATCAAAATTCTTCGTCTACTATACTACATCTACACATTTGAACAACACAAAAGTGTTTAGTGGTGGAGCTCAACGCCGTCTTTTGCCCTTACCAAAATAAGAAAATCAATATATTTTAAATATATCATAGGAAGTCCTTGAATGAAAACCTTGAACCATTGTTAGTACGCCATGAAAATACATGAATATTTACCTAAATTTTTAGCGTCATGATGCGGGGTATATAGAGGGAATCTAGTGTTAAGACATTGAGGCCTATTGTGGCGCAGCGGCACAAGGATGTGGCTGTGACCGACAGGTTATGGGTTCGATCCCCACTCGAAGAAATGACATATTTAATATTTCCATTCCTTCCCTCTGTTAGCAGGGCAAAACGCGGCGTTGAGTTCCGTCACTTAACACGCAATACCTCAAATTCAGCGGAAAGTGTGGAACGGGAGTGGAACGGAGTGCCTTAACACTAGATTTCCAAGTTTCCTCTGCCTACCCTGACACGTGCGGGATACAGCGTGAAGCTGAAAAAAAAAGTGTTAAAACTTTTTATTAATTTTTAAGCTAACCTCAGCTTTGTCTTGTAACTTGTGATAATATTTGATTTCCCCGAATACAAATTGTACACGCAACCGTCGCGTTAACATTAACATTCAAACGTGAAGCCGCTTTACACATAATAATCTGTTAATAAAAAAATATTTTTTATTGGAGCAAGTAAGTGCGTGTATTCTACGCGTCTTTCCGCTTCCGGAAGCGGGAGGCTGAGGATATAGCGTTTATTTATATGAACTTCCGCTACTGAAGATTCTATGATAAGATTCAAACTTAATATGAAATATAGTTTTTCTACAGAGACGGTATTGGCGCAGTTGCACAGCGTTCGACTGTAAACACGACAGTAGTAGATTCGTATCGCACTCAATGAAATTATTATTCTTAATTTATTTTCATTTTTAGAAAACAGTGTCTCTTAACAATAAATACCCTGTACCGAGGTACTCGGGATCGAGCGTGAAACGATGTAATTTAGTTATAGCTTAGCTTCACGCAAGATTTGATGCATAATTAATATAACATACTTATTGTTACTTGAAATAATATTGACTAACATTCATGTAGAATTAAAGAAATATTTTCAAGAAAAATATCATGTTAAGTGTTTTTTTTTTTAATTATTAATAGACCTTTATATTTTTGGGTACATAGTTATTTGTTAATATTTCATTTGGAAAAATGTTTAGAAAATACTTGTTTCAATTTAATCAGCTTCACTCTGTGGGAGGGTACGCAGTTGAATCTTGGGAACCTAATGTGAACCTTACCGACGAATTGGAAACATTGCCTGTTAGGTAGCGGAACTTAGAATATAGACCTAAAATTCGGCTTAAATAATGTAATACAAAAAATGCAGAATGTGATTTTTTGTACATTCTTGATATTTACAATGAAATATTATCAGAAAATTATTATATATATTTTTTTTTCTGCGAAGTCAGTTCAATTTCCACATATAACAGGAAAAATCTAATAATAATAATAATAATAATAATAATAATGTTTATTGTTCGAAAAAGAAGTAACTTAAATACATAGGTCACTAGCCTCCACACTAGGATTCCCTGTGTCGTGGAGACTAGTCTCTTTCGTCTAAAACATAC
>DWMZ01001341.1:0-16788 GCA_018249855.1 Eueides tales michaeli
GTTATATGAAAATAAAGTCTCACTGGATTTCTTAAGCCGGATCTTCTTAGACCTGAGGCAGTAACTTTAATAAACCGGTAAGTAAATTGACTTTCGAAAAATGTAACTTCTTATTTTAAATAAAATAAAATAAATATTTTCGGATTACATAAAAAATAGAATTCTGGAATATATGTACATATCGAACTCACAGAAGATTAGCTAAACTATTATATATAACGACAATAAATATATAGAACAATTAAGCTGTATAAAGCTCATTTTCACATAAGTGGATATGTGAATTAGCAAACATTCGAAAATAAGCGAGGCCAAACCGCAACAGTAAATTATAATTGCTCTACATATATGTTACTTTACTTTTTCTTCTAATGACCCACCCTATATTATATTTCTATTCTTAAATATAAAAAATCCACCTCCATTCTTTTCATCATTATGCAAAGAAAAATAAAGTGCTGAAGGTAGTTAAAATTCAGGTAATTTTCACAAAAAAAAACGATACTTTCGCGGGCGAAGCCGCGGGAAGCCGCTAGTATTATAATAATATCTTTGCTTTTCGCGATTGTCAAACATTTTAAATGAATCAGATTTAACTAGTTTAATCGCGTATAGACCGGATACAGGTACCTATGACCATGTACTACTATAAAGTGCTCGAAATGTCGGGTTTCCAAAAATGTGTAAGTATCAATATACGTGATTAACCCGGTTAAAATTATATATTTTATTTAAAATGTATTACTATACAACAGCAGGTATACGTAGTTTGGCTGATAATATAATAATATCATCATAAAGCTCATCTAATGATGGAACCAGAATCTGAATAGCGTAACTTTTTAAAAGCTGATAGTTGAGTACTTCAGTTAAAGCTCGTGTCTTTTTTTTAGTTTTATAGTTTTGCGGGATAATTCGAGGACCGTATCTCAGTGTCTTCATAGTAGGTTTCCAAGTTCTCTCTGAATATCTTGCCATGTGCGGGATACAGTGTGAAGCTGAAAATAAAATTATTCTCATAACAGTAAGTCAATTTCTAATGGTTATTTCAATGACAGTCTTGAGTATCTGCATCTTTAAACCTTCAATAGTTCAAAGCAAACAGCCCACATAAGCACTTTGTCACACATCGGGTCCCAAGATATTATAGAAAGTTAAGACTTGTCTCCGAACAAAATATCTAAATAAATCACCACATGAGAATTTATCCAAAATAGTCTTTATTGAATTGAATCAAGACCTTTAACTCGAAAATTTAAACGCAATTACTAAACTTGCATTTCTAATTTCTATACAACTTTCTAGATTCATTCGAAAAAATGTTAGCAATTCAAATATAAGTCCTAAATCTGGGTGATAAGATCTATTATGTTATTCAGTGGCTGTAGTTCAGGTGTAGTGTTAACTATGAACGTTCGAATCTGTTTGAAGCCCAATTTGCATGTAAATCATTGAAGTCGCTTCAGATCAACTTTGTTGTAGAGTTAGGACATGTTAAGACGCTGCTGTAATGGATTGCTTTTATTGACGCGTGATGGTCACAACAATTGTATAATGTATATGTTATTTGAAAACGTAGGATTTATGACGCTAGATTTTAGAATTTTTCAAATAAAATGCTTAATGTTTTCTTCGCGGCGTTAACTTCCGCCATTCAACAATCAATGCAGAATTCGGCGAAAAGTCGGGAACAAGTTCCTTCCTTGTCTCTTCCCTCCTTCCATCGCGAGATACAGTGAGCAGCTAAAAAATAATCTTATTTTTTAAGTTGTATCCCGCATATGGCAGAGTAGGTAAAAGGGGACTTGAGAGCAAATTTGTTTTATTATTTTCTTTCAAATGGCAAACTAAAACTATAATTCTGTATTATATTAGTCTACTAGGTAATGACAAAAAACACTTCACGCCAGAACAAAAAAATATATCTATTTAGATTATGAATGTTAAAAATTGAGAAAAAGTGTTTTTTTTTAATATTAATACGATTGCTAAGTGACCTAATGTTTTTTTAGACATTCCATTTATTGTCACAACTTAAGATCGCTTAAATTAAAGCTCAAACATGAATAGAAATATATAATTATAGTTGTAATTATAAATTGAAGCCTGACATGGCGCAGGGACACAAGCGTGTAACTGCAAACACGACGGGTTATGGGTTCAATCTCCACTCAAAGAAATTAAATATTTATTAGTTTCAAATTAAACTTCTAATGTTTTCATTTATTCCCACTGGTAACAAAGCAAAGCGCAACGTTGAATTCCACAACTCAATGCAATGCCTTAGATTCAGCGGAAAGTGGGGAACGGAATGTCTTTACTACACTAGGTTACACTAGGTTCCTAATTTCCCTCTGTCTATCCTGTCATGTGCGTAATGCAGCGTAAAGCTGAGAGAAAGAGAGAGTGAGAGAGAAATAATTATATGTACGCAGGTACGTTTTTTCCAATGTCAATATATAACGGATAGAGTAAATATGTCAGAGCTTGCTAATTAGTCCAATGCTTATGAGTACTTATAGATGAGGGTGTTGAGGTAGTTTCACATTGTATGGACTTTAAATTGACAATTTTGTTTATTTGTAATTTGAAAATAATCTTCAATTCTCTGCTCTGAAAGACAAATTGCGGCGTTTAATTTTGCTCAAGACGCCAAATATTTTAACGATTGGATGTGAAGAAAAGAGCGTTTTAATAGGGCTACTACTTATAGGATTACTAGTTATTTTTTTTTATTTCTTCGCTCTAGTAACGAGGTCAAAGTACTAGTAAGACAAAGTACTAGTGCTCCTATCACTTTTTTATTTCTGTATGTTTAACAAAGAAAGGAATGAAATGCTTAGAAATCACGTCATTTTTAGAGGTCAAATATATTTGACGAATAAATAATTAAATATTCAATTATTTCAGTTGTCATAAGAGTTATAATAATATATATATATATATATATATATATATATATATATATATATATATATATATATATATATATATATATATATATATATATATATATATACATATACATAAAGTATTCTCCGTAGGTGGAGAACGGAAATTTCTTAAAGAATGAAGTGTGAATGTTAACACTAGAAAAATTCGGCGGCAAGTGGCAAGTATTATAAAGCTATACACTGTCTTAAAAAAGTATATATATCTACTAACTGACTAAAAGTCATGTAAAAAACTTCATAATGAGTATAAACACCCAAAAATTATACCCAAAATACTTTTAAAATTATCTTTAAAACTAATATAAAATTTAAGTTACTCAGAATCTGTAAGAAAAACTACAGTAAAAGGACAAAAAGCATTAAAATATTCATTCAACATAAATATTTGTAGCCGAAAATAAATGTTTGAATGTGTTTGATGTCCTAAGTAAATATGTAGTAACGTTTGATCAAACGTCGTTGTTGAATTTGATATCGGTCCGTATTTTCCAGTCTATTTTGATTACAAAATACAGTTGCCTAATTAATTTGGGTCGCATAAATAGCTACTTCAGGCTGATTGTATTATGTTTTAACAGGCTGATTGCATAGCAGTTTGAAATACGAATTTTAACACTATAGATTCGATTCCGATTTAAGTTCAATATTTTATTACAGATTAAATTATTACTCTTTTATTTTAATAGATTAGCCTTAGCCTTATTACAAAATTGAAAAAACGAAAACATTAAATAATTCAATTGAAAATATCAAATATTTAATTTCCTCGAGTGAGGATCGATCCCACAACAAAAATTTAATGGATTCAGTCATGGGTACCAATATGTATAGGTACAACATAAGCATTGCTAAAATAAAATCGTGCGGCACGTCCTGTAGCTACAATCGTCAGTTAGGTTGTGGGAAAATGTGAAATTTTGCGTTTTTATCATTGTGTGGTGTCTTTTTTACAGCTAACATTTATAAGTTACTTCCGTAGTAGGTATAGGACGTGCCCCACAATTTTATTTTAGCAATGAATATGTTGTGCCTATATACTGGTATCCAAGACTGATTCAGTCTTCCATTAAATTGTATTTTTAGTTTTTAGTACATTTATCTGCAAAATTTTATTGCTTATAATAAAACCGTTTAACTTAAAAATCTTTACTTTTTTATCATAGGGCACAACGCCCTTGCCCGTCTCAATTATATTACATAACATCACATAGTTATGATTACTTTGAAATGCGGTCACCTAAAATATGTATGTATGACGTAACATAACATAACACGCGGGCAAAGCTGCAGCTAGAAGCTAGTGTACATATAATTCAACAAAACAAAATACGTGCGCACGCTTTGAATTACTATAGGGTGACAAACCGCCTTTCTGGGAAATCAACGTCTTGATTTACAAAATCACATTGCATCCTAAATAAACTGTTGTGTGGACTGAACAAATACTGAATAGTTTGGATTTCAATTTCGCTTCAATGATATTTGTATATATATAATACTATTGTGATATTGCTATTACCTAGGTATTTCGTTGTTGAACGCATATGTTCAATATTTTTTTTATAATTATATTAGTAATTTATATTTTCTTTCTTAGAAAAACAAAGTGTGGCGTTGAGATTTGTCAGCTCAATTCGCAACGTGTCGAGTCCGTAAAGTCACGGTTGGTGAACGGGCCATTTTGACGCCAGGTTATTTTAATATAATTCTTCTTTTATAAGTTGATAACATTAGTAGATTTCAAAAGAAATGAGGCAAGAGTTTGTCCGTAAAAATGGTAATTGACTTCATCTTATATTCCTATCGTTTTCATTTTTTTAGTCTTCTATAACAGAAAACAGTGTTAGTTCTACTTTGTGTAACAAGTAATATTTTTCAAATAGAATTGAATTCGTTCCCGCAAAATAAATTTAAAAGGGACTAATAAATTTTAAAAGATACGACAAAATTATGAATTTTCTTTCAGTTTTTCTACTTATCCCCCAAAACCTTATTCTTCAATACCAACACTTACATTACTAAAGTTAAATAAGACTGTAATAAGGATATAAGATTATATAAAAATTTATATCACACATTGCAGAATGCTATTAGAACTTTAGTAGTAATTTATTTTTCGGCCATTTTTAATGATGTGGCAACTTTTAATGATGTTAGCCGAGTATTTTGGCTGCGTAGAAATTGTATGACCGAATTATCTTTTGCTTATAATTTTCTAAGATATTTATCTGGTTTGGGTACCCGGTGTGGATTTCGTTTTAGTAATTTGGGAAATATAATACTTAAAATAAGAATGCACTAGTTTCTATTTTAAAATTTCTTTTCGATTGGACGTAAAAATGTTTTATTTTAATGAATGATTTACGGTTGCACATAAAATAAAGGTAAGGTAAATAAGAAAGTTCATGATGGCGTAGATAAGATTTATTATACTTAAGATCACACAATACTTGTTAATTTAAATCTCAATTATTTAGAAAAAAATATTTGAAAAGAGACACATAAACAGACATACCGGTCAAATGTATAAGAAGGCCGTCGTGGCCGTTATTCTCACGCTGTGTCTCGCATATAAAAGATTAGGGAGAGGAAACTTGTGTAAAGACGAAACATTTCCAAAAAACTACGTGCTAAGTAGTCACTCACGTTCAGCCGAACGCAATGCTACATTTTGTTTGTTTACAAGTAAAGAAATAAAAATTGTTCTCCTGAATAGGAAATAGAAGCCGATAGCTGCTTGCCAGCTCCTTTGCAAATATCGTCACCGCATCAAGCTGGAGGACATCGTCCAACACGCTGTTCGTCGTGACAGGTTGTGGAGGCAATTCCCACACGATAAAGGAGGACGACGACGGAAGGTGGGGAACGGAAGTGGAACGGAGTGTCTTCACACTAGGTTCCCAAGTTCCCTCTGCCTACCCTGCCATGTGCGGGATTGGGCTTGACTTTCACAGTTTCGATAATACTAAAAAAAAATCACGTACATATTCTAAGGGTATAAAGAGCATTTAATAAACAAAAAGCAATAAAAGTTCTATAAACATATTTTTTTATAACAATATTTAAATTCTCAAAATCTTAATTTACTTAATATGAAATGTAGAAAATAAGATATCGAAACAAACCTATTTTTTTTATCAAAAATTACAATTTTTACACAAATTTTATATTACCATATACCGAAACTTTAGATCACTTTTAATATAGATTCATCAAACTTACTATGCAGTAATTTAAAGTTTTAATACATTACTATGGTAGTTCGCAGGCCAGGTTACCCAGGGAGTTACGTAATTAAGGTCCAGCGGCAACTCATGAACTTTTAGCCTTAATTTTTCAGGTATTTTAGATGAAGGATTCTTGCGAACATTTCGTTACCACATTCTATAGCAATTTGTACCTAATTGAGATTTAAATTGGAAATTTTGAAATAAAATTTTGTGATCAGCCGTTAATTAAATGAGAAATTGGTTTCATTTAAATATTTTTTGTTGGGTTGAGATTTTATTTACAAGTACTTAAATTTAACAAATTGTTGTATGGTCGTAAGGATCCTATGATTAGTGTAGAACTGGGGTCTATACGTATTCTATGATGTATATCACCAATCTATATTTGTTTCTGGCTTACTTCTTTTCTTTACTTTTTTATTTCTAATATTAAGTAAATTAAGATTTTGAACTAACTTATCCGAGATGATAAATAAAAATAAAGTTAAATATTGTCAGTTTAACTCTGCTCAAAGCCCATTAAGAATATTCTGAAAATAGATTAAAAATAAGTATTATACGAATATATATATTTTAATTTTGAAAAATTATTTGTTTTTAATTCTATATCAAATTGCCACGTCAGTCACACGTTTATGCATCTGCGTCAGAATTATATTTTGTTGTTGAACATAAATTTAATTGAACATCGCGCATCGTCTTGGTTGTGAATATAGAATAGGAGCTTAACGCTCTGCACCCTACTTTCCACCTTAATTTCCGACACGATACGTTTTTATTGGAGGTATTAAACACCGCATTTTGTCTTATTATCAGAGTAAGTAAATATTTAATCCCCTGGCCCAGCTGCAGAGGGAGGGAAGAATAGGCAGAGGGAACTTGGAAGACACTTTTTTCCGTACACCATTTTCTGCCGAATTTGAGGCGTTGCGTGTTGAGTGGCAGAATTCAACGCCGCACTTTGCTTTATTATTAGAGCAAAGAAATGAAGAAATTAAATATTTAATTTTAAAATATTAAATACCTAATTTCCTCGAGTGGGGATCAAACTCACAACCTGTCGCGTCTACAGTCACACCTGCGCCACGACAGCCCCATAAGATTGCTAAGGAACTAACGGAAATCGAACCCATGATAAATTAATAAAACAATAGCCGACGAAACATAATCTTTGACAGAAAATGACCCATTCAACACAAAAAGATATTTTCCAGTTGTTCCTGAGATCAGCGCGTTTAACAGAACAAAAAGCTTTATTCTTACTATTTTTAAAGTGTAGCGCTTGGACGGTTTCCAAGAGGTACAGGTTCAAATAAATCCTACTACGTTCAAAATTTTCATATGCTTTTAAATTATGTATTTTCTTTCCTAAGTGTAAAAAATACTTTAAAAATAGTAAAATTATTAAATAAATAGCATTCTCTTTTGCCAAATATATATATATAATTCGAACGAATTGCCTTTGGGTAGCGGAATTTTTTAACAATCTCCCTACGTCTCTAACAACGTAAATAAGTTGTAACAAGCGTATAAGAATTTCGACGTAGCTTGATAAAAACGTCTGGCTTAGTTGGTTAAAGCGCTTGGACGGTTTTCAAAAGGCGCGGGTTCAAACTACCTACTACGTTCTAAACTTTTATACGCTTTTAAATTTAGTGTTAACTGAGCTTTATATTATCACTATTTTAGTATAGATTAATTTAGATATAATAAGCTACAGAACGATAACATTATTTATTTATTCCATTCAAAAGCTCCTTTGCAATAATCATATAATTATATAATTTATAGAATCACATCAGGGTGGCCGGCTCAGAACGATACCACATTAGTAACATACTGTATATTTGTACAATAGATTGATTCTTGTTGGTATCTAGTTCCTTATAGCTTCACGCTGTAACCCGCACATGATAAGTAGGGTTATAGAACTTGGGAACCTAGTACTGAGAAATCTGTTCTTTACTTTCGGCTGAATTAAAGGAATTATGTGTTGAGTGGTTTTGTCTATTTTACTAAAAAAAGGCCACTCGAACATTAAATGTTATATTTCCTCAAATGGTGATCGACCGTACATATGCCTCGTTTATATTTGCAGGCCTGTAACCCTGCGCCACTACAGGCCTCTAATATTTTTTTATAAATTAATGAATCAAGTGTAGTGATATAAGAGAAAAGGTATGAATTGGCAGTTAACCGAATATTAATTCATTGTCACTCTCTCCCCACTTATGAAAGCTACTACACATGTTAAGTCAAAAATAGATTTTTTTAAAATGAAATTTATAAATTACTAGAAATCCAACCGTGTCCTCCCACCTATACGATTGCATTATAGCTAAATTATACAAAATATTTACTTAAATTATAACCTTTGTGGTATTCTGATGTGTAAGCTATAGTGTAAAGTTTCATCTGAATTCATTCAGTAGTTTATGAAAAAATCGAAGCATCCAACCTCATAAACTTTCAATACAAAATTAAAAATATTGTATAAAAGCTCATAGCTTCATCATGATTACGGATAAAACGGAAAGCTGATACGTGTAATTTGTTATTCCTATGCATTCCGGAAGCTTTTAACAACTTTTTGTGAAGAAGGAAGTAGCTGGAGGATGTCGCGGGTAGAGGTTCAATTCCTACTTGAGGAAATAAATTATTTTCATTATCTCACTGTGTTAAGAAACAAATGGCGGTTTTCAATTCCGCCAATTGACATGCAGTGTCTTGAAAATTAGGCGGAAATTTGGGAACAGATTTTTTAAACGAGATTCCTCTATCCTTTTACGTTATAAGCAGGGTCGTATCCTGCATATAACATGATGCTAAATATAAATTAAATACTGACTGACTCAGAGCAGAATACTAGATTTTATACGATATTTCGTCAAACGTTCAACAAATAATTATTTCATGCTTAAGTTGAGTAAATTGAAAATGGATCTGCAATGCAAATAAGATCTCGAATCTGGAGATAACGCAATTATATCGTAGGTGAAACGGATATTTTTTTTTTATTTCACAGCTACCTTTCTAATAAAAAGTCTTTAGGGTAAACAGAATTAAAAAAATCTTTTCTAGGAAGGAAAAGGGAACCTTTGAACCTAGTGTAAGAGACTACCACCGAATTCTTGATGCATTACGTGTTGAGTGGTTGCCTCGTTACCTCGAGTGGAAATCATAGCCACATGTAATCACATGCTTGTGCCTGCGTCACGAAAGCCACAAAATAAATCATTTTTTATAATATTTTATCATATTAATATGATAATTCAATTGCAATATGAAAAGAACGTTCATTTAATTTCTGCTCTTAATGTTTTGCAATCTCGACTAGCGACGTAAGCAGTTGTCTGTCCACGTAATTGCGTTGTAGTGACGTGTTGCATACGAAATTGATACTAGTGTAACAAGATCAAATTGACTTTTTTAGAACTTTAACTGTATACTAAATTCAAAATTTTATTTTGATTTTGAGTTTGTTAATGCAGATATTTTTTATGACATTTTAATGTCATACATTAAACGGAGAAAAGACACTCCGCTTCATTCCCCGATTACCTCGAACTTACAGCCTCACATTTAAAACACGCTCCTCCACGGTAGGGCTCTACATATTATAGATTAAAAAACCTGAACACGAAATATACAAGCACAATTCACTTACAAAAATTTAGATCATTAAACCAAATTGATATTTGAAGGCCATTCGCGTTGCGGAACCATTTTTAATAAAAATATTATATAAATTAATGAACCCATTTAAATGCAAAAACAATATTTTCATATCGTTGAGGCGGACGTGGATAACTTATGAATCACACGATTTCACTGTATACTTAGATTTTATTGAGTCTTATTAATAAGTAAATTTATTTTTCAAAGCTTTATTTTATGTAGTGAGTATTAAAATTGTACTGAATTTGCAATATTTTTTTAATAAAATATAAATTTAAATTCACACAAGAAATAAAATACGTAAAATGTATAATGAAAGAAAAATGTGTAGCAGTTAACATAACTGCAAGAGAGATCTCTACCAATGAATGTAGATGATAAGAAAACCCATCATAAAAATTCATTTAATATATCAAAATATTAGGTACGTTAATAATAATAAACCTATATTATTCTCTATATATTTTAAGAAATTTAAAGAACTTCCACTACATATTAAAATTTGAACCCCAAACCGTTCTTATCTATACTACTACTATAATAACTCGAAGAAATTTTCGATGAAAAAAGATAATTAAGTTATTCACATTGCTTTAGTACATTGTTGCATCGTGATTAATACTCGCAAGGTATGATATCTTCTCTAAAGGCTGGGCAAAAAAAATAGCCATTAGAGGCAAGACATAAAACTAGATATCTAAACTGAAATTTTACTTACAAACGATATAGCGATTAAATTAATGATCGTCATTTGTACTGATAATAGCGCGGCCTCACAACCTCATCGTCTGGAATTAAACTATTGCTATTTTATTGTTAACCTGTCTATGTATATAACTAGCTTTCTATTCAGTTCTCGCACATAACAGGGAAGACAGAGGAAACTTGGGAACTCCTTTCCGTTTCCCACTTTCTTTTGCTGTGTCTGAGCTTTGGTGACGAGGATTCTTAACATGGCCTGCAATAAAATAAAACGAGTGTAATTAAAATACCTCTAGCTATAAAATGGTCATTTTAAGGAGATCTTATTTTATTCATGCTTATGCTATTATTTGACAATATTTATTTTCACCTTACAGCTTGTTTGTATCACCATATTTTGTCTTAATGAGAACGAAATATCTTAACATTAGTTTTCCAGGTTCCCTTTGCTTACCCTGCTATATATTATACTCTTTATTGCACTTGTAACATATTAATACAACATTAGGAATAACATTGTTAGCAAGGGTGGACTTATCTCTAATAGAGATTTCTTCCAGTCAACAAAAATATATAGTAGCTAGATATAGTGTGAACCTAAAACAAGTTAACTGAACTGAACTATACTGAATTTTGAGTTGAAATAATGTTATGTTGACAATACTTTTGATGGCCACTCAAACAAACGTACAGCTCTGCTTACGCCTCGCAGACTGTATTTATATAAAATATATTCAAGCCCACAAAGCGCAACCTCACTTTACTGATTAAACATAAACACTGTTATCGAATTAATTGTCTTGTTTTCTTTGTAGGAGATCATTTGTAATTCAAATGCAGCGGCGTTTTGTGAAAGCTTGTTGAGATGTAATCATGGCCTTACATAGTCATAAGTGATCAATCTATAAAATTTATGCCTATAGGTAAAATATATATCTTGTACTCTAGTAAATGGGTTCAGTTCTTGAATAAATTTCAGATAGTTGGTAGTTTTGTACTAATGATATAAAAACTTAAACATATCATGACTTAAGTACCATGTAGAGAGAGATGTAACAAAAGTTATACATATTATGATATTAATCTTTTTAAATATTTATTTTATTTTTTCTCATTTTCCAATGAAATGTTTTAATAAAATTAATTAATTTATTTGTATTATTTTGTTATCCCGCACCTTTTAGAACGGTCATCACTCTAATCTCGGAACCTGGGAACCCAGTGTAAAGCACACACTTTTCTCCCAATTCTTGCAGCATCGTAGGAAGAGGGAATTTGGGCACCCAGCTAAGTACACTATTCCAATCCTCATTATCTGCTGAATATGAAGCATTACGACTTGAGTGGCGAAACTTAACGCCGCATACTTGTTTAATTAATTATTTATACAAAGTACATGTAAAGGATTTTTGGTTACTCCTATTTTTATATTAACGAATTCCATTAACTTTGATCTTTTAGGATATACCAGATACAGTCTAGACAAGTCTTCATATCAAAACTTAAAGTAGCTAATTGAATATAATGATAGAATAATATTACTTTAGACGATAAATAAATAAATATAATATTAAAGTGACATTGGCTTTTACCTAATTGTATATCTTTGTCTCAAGAATTTGCGAGAAAATGAGTGGAATACTTGTTTTATATATTTCTGAGCCATCATAGAGTAGATAAAGAAAAGTTAGTATTGGGATACCTTATACTTTAAGAAATCGATTCTTCTTAAATTCGAGATATGGCATGTGTAAGTGGTGGAGCTCTAGATCACATTAAGTCCCAATAGATCTTGAAAAAGAAATCGAAACGCGTCAAAAAAGTCAAGGTGCTTAATTTTTAAGCCTAAAACAATTAACCACCAACCTCACGTTCAAGTTACTACCTCAGATCTAAGAAGAACCGGCCCAAGAAACTCACCGGGACATTTTTTTAAATCACTTACTTACAGATTTGAAGCTTTTGTGGCGCGAGGACACAAGCGTGAGACAATACACGAGACCGGTTATGGGTTTAATCCCATCTGGTATCACGGAAAGGCCGCGTAAAGAATGAAAGCGTGAAGCTGAAAACAATATGGCATTTACCTCTGAAATAGTCTGGAGACAGCATTTCATTTCCAATAAAAAATCTCTATTAAAAGTTACACCTATACTTAAAAAATCTGTAACTGAACACTGTCTATACATGGAAGATATATTAGAATTTTTTATAAGGAACTTTTATTAATGTAACACGGCCCAAAATAGAAATTTTTGACTTTTTTGTCTGTTTATCTCTTTGTCTGAGCTTTTGTACACCCTAATCTGAGAAACGGCTGACCTGATTTCAATTCAGTTTTCACATTCACATTGAGTATTTGTTATATTTAAATCTTTTAATAAATAAAAAGGTTACGTCTATTTAAAATATTTAGTTCGACAAAATTTGTATATTTTTTTGCTGAAATTTTATTTTTCAATATTGTTTTATAAATGATAATGTTATTAGTGCAGTTTAATTCAAGAAGAAGACTCGCTAGTTTACTATATAACTACCTTTATTACTGCCTTTATTTGTAGTTGCACACTTGTGCTCTTGTCATGGCGCAGAAGCACAAGCGTGCAACTATAAAGGCGATTGCGGGCTCAACCCTGACTTAAGAAAATAAAAGATTTCATATTTATATTTTTTTTATTTTTTCGCTTCGGCAACAAGGCAGAGCCTGGTGTTGAATAACGCCAATAAACACTTATTCGAACGGCCGAACGGAAGTGTCTTCATAGGAACGGAGTGTCTTTTCATTACGTTTCGACAGTTCCATTTGTCTACCCTACCATGCGTGGGATACAGCGTAAAGCTGAAATGAAAAAAAATTAAAATAAGCACACACACTTAACTTAAGAAAACTATAGCGAATAAACTAAAAACTTACCAACAAACTCCACTTTGTGTTATACTGTCTTGATTTATGTTTCTAGAAATATAAAGTATATTTCTTTAAAGTGACTGTAAAATTCTAGATTTACGACTATTTAGAATTTTATATCCTCATATAAGTAAGGTTTCAGGTTTAAGTACAGTTAAAATTTTATAGTTGCTATACTTATATTATACATAAATTATAATGTTATTCACCCATTTTTCTGTATCCCGCATGGCAGGGTAGGCAGGGGGAACTTGTTAACAGAATGTAAAGTTATGCCATTCCGTTCTCTACTTTCCTGCGAATTTGTAACATTGCGCGTTGAGTGACGGAGCTCAACGTCACACTCTTGTCGTCACCATGCGCCATGACAGATCTAATTCATCTTTTACTACGAAATTTATAATTGCCTAATATAGACTCAAATATAGTAAATCTATAATAATTTTATCCACCATAATTTTATAGATTATTACCAATGTGGATTGAATTGAATTGAATTTGGATAATTCATATCAATTTGGGTAATTGAACTAAACTACATACAATTTGAAATTACAATTGCAACACGTACATATTTCGGTAATACGTTTTCTATTATAATTTAAGTTTAACTATTTTTTTTGTTTAATTTCTTGCTATCCTGTCCATCGTAGAGTGGAGGGAATTTGGGAAAGTTTCCATCAGAACTCATTCGGTACCCATTATTCATACTCTAATCTCTACTCAGCTTCAGGCTGCATCCCGCACATGGCAGGGTAGGCAGAGGGAACATAGCAACCTAGTGTTAAGACACTCCGTTCCACTTCTGTTCCCCACTTTGCGCCGAATTTGAGGCATTGCGTGTTGAATGGCGGAACTCAACGCCGCGCTTTTGTCTTATTACCAAAGCGAACAAATGAAACATTAAATATTTAAAGTGAAAATATTAAATATTTCATTTCCTCTAGTGGGGATCGAACCCACAACTTATCGTTTACAGTCACACGATTGTGCCGCTACTTTTATTATCAACAATATAATTGTACAAGTGAATAAAGTAGTATATTTGGGAAGTATGTTTAGAAAAGACTGCAATGAAGAGGTAAGAGGTTAGATTCTGTATTTAAGATACTTAGTATTAGTAGTATGTCACAATAAAAATGATGAAGAACATTCTCAGGTTGTTTGGAAACGTCGATTGAATGACAGCTGAAAAAATTGCATAAAAAATAATTTTCAAATCTTGAAATAGAGAGTCTTAACACTTGGTTTCCTAGTACTACAAAATAACTATCTATATCTACTTTTACTATTTTCAATGTGTTAAATCTACACTAAGGAAAGGGAAATATTTATTTAGAAAACGTATAAATTTATATAAGTTTTCTAAATAATTCGACGGGTGCAAAGTAAAAAGAGTCATCTACAAAACAGCTACTTTACAGGAGAGCGTATAATTGGAAAAAATGCTCCCATTTTGTCAATTTTTAACAAAATTTGTTGAAATTTTCATCATTGCTTTATAATTTAATAATATATCATGTGGATATATTATTAAATTATAAAGCAATGATGAAAATTATTTATTTATTTCCAATTATGTTTAATTTTCGAGATATTGTAGTTGTCTGTATCTACTTTGCTCTCAAAAAAAGACAACAGTGTTAACTACCACTTGGTCGTTTCTACGTGGGAATTAAAAAAATAGATTTAGTAAAGTATGATTAGTAAATTTTAGTAAAACGAAAAGTGTAACACTTCCTATTATTAAAATTAATTAATGACAGTTTTACATCTTAAATACATCAAGTTTAGAACATAACTGCACAGATATCTTTTTCTACGTCGTCGATTTGGTGCCAGGTACATGATTTAGAAAAAGGTTAAATGAAATATTTATTTATGAATCATTCATTTATTATCATAAAAAACGTAACTTCTCATACATCTTTAGAAATAAAATCAACAAAAATCTTTCTGATAATTTATGAGGTAGGTAATTGCTAATTCTTTGGTTGACCATTAAACAGTAAAATTAAATAAACTTTGTTTGAAAAAAAAAACAATTTAAGTCAAATCTAGAAGGTTCTAAACTTTTAAACTTTATATAAAAATAACACCAGTCTTAGATAACACAGTAATACAAATAAGTCTTCTAAAGTACGTTCTATTCATACATTTTTTTTTTAATAAAAATATTTTTATCACTTATAATAAAAGTAAGTAGAAAATTAATTCCAAACAATGATGAAACTCTGTATCAATACTTAAAAATTATTCAGTCTCATTACCGTCAGTATAGGAACTATGTTTAAAATTTTATAAAAGTTATGATACCTAGGAGGTATCAGATTTTGTTGGCAAAGGCTAATTAAGTCTTTGTACTTGGCACTTGTTATCATGATGGGTTCATCATAACATTTTTTGGGATCATTAAATAGCCTTAAGGCTACGGTGGGAACGAGTAGTTACTTTTCGCACCAAGTCAATTCGCTTGGGTTCTTCATCATTTAAGTCATATTTATAAAATATTGCGTAAGGATTTTCTGCTTTAACGACTATTTCTCGAACTTGATTCCACTTAACATTCTCATTGTCGGTATTTTTTGTCAATTTAAAATCATTTAAACACATTTTGAAATCTAAAATTTGGTCTTGTGTTATTTCTATAACCTCATATGCATCGCCGGATGTTTTACACCACCGAACGAGTGTATACCATTCTTCAGGACAAAAAATGAATTTTCTTTTCGACAATTTCTCAATTAATGCGTGGACACTATCGCCTTCCTGCTGAGTCCTGAGACTTCCTTCTCCAAAAATCTGTGACAAATTTCAATGCTATACTTTTGAGAGCAGTATACATACATCAGAAATACAATACGGTTCCTGTTTTGACCGCCACAGTTATCGGACCACAGGCGGATATCTTTGATGCCTCTATTAGTTGACTGTTGTATAAAATTATAAAGGCAACTAGCCACTTCATTCAAACCCCGCTTAGCTATAGTTTCAGGCCACATATAACATATTCCTTTTTTAAGTCCCAAATCAAATACAGTAAAATTAAAAACAAAGTTTACGCTTATAATAAAATGAACTGGTTTCCCCGTGTGGTGTTGACAAAATTTTTTGGAAATCAAAGGTAGCCGAAGTTACAGTTTCAGGTTTAGACGCAGCTTCATTTTTGTCTTGTTTCTTTAAAGATCTTGCTATATTTTTATCTTGGATATGTTTATTGTACTTATCTTGTTGTGTGGTTGGTGAAGGAAGGCAATTTTTAAATGCTATACATACGTCGCACTGGTCTTTTTTAGGAATATAAAAGGCTATGTTC
>DWMZ01001342.1:0-16783 GCA_018249855.1 Eueides tales michaeli
GCGCTTTGCCTTATTACCAGAGCGAAGAAATGAAAACATTGAAGTGTTAAACATTTCATTTTCTCGAGTGTGTATCGTGACCATAATCTATCGTTTACAGTCACACGCTTCCACCCCTGCGCCACGACAGGCATCAACTCGAAAGATTTCTTCTTCTTCTCTCTTTTTAAACATAAGATACGTACTACCGTCGAGGTTTGCGTCGGATCACAACACCGTGTCGAGTGCGTCCAGAGAGCGCAGCAGGGCGGGGTCTCGCGAGCACCACACCGCCAGCTCCTCGCGCGACACTAGCCCGTCCGCGTCCGTGTCCATCAACTGAGCCACAAACACAGACACAAACATATTGAGAATTCAATTCTTATCATGGTAATATCCTATAATAGTGATCCGACCGCGACTTTGCCGGTTTGAATTACACTATTTTATTTTCTGATCTCAATTTCTTTCTTGTTTTAATAATTTTATTACTTTTAAAATAGTATCTATAAATTGATTACCAAAATTTCAGCCAATTAAATAAAAAAATTGTAGTAATTTTAGCAAACTAAATATTGCTTAATTGACGTAACTTTTTTATTTACTTACCAATATAAATAAAACACACTAAATATTGATTGAAGTTTTCCAAAATGTAACAGTGAAAACTACATTTAAATCTGATTAGCTGTTACTGAGATAAGCGCGTACAAACGCTCAGACAAACAGATTATCAGACGAATAGACAAACAAAAGCAATAAAAATAACTATTTCGTGCTCTATTATATTAATAAACGTCCCATATAAGATGTTATTTAATATATCGTCTATAAACTGACAGTGATTAGTAACAGATTTATTATAAGAAGTAACCAGCTTAATTTTTTCAACGTAAAACAATTTACCACCGATTCATTAAAATTGCCTCACACCTGATAAGAACCGTCTTAGACACTCAGCAGGACAAATCTTTATTTTTAATCTATTAATTTAATTTTTATTTACACTTCTCAATTACTTACATGAAAGATCCTATCAACATGGTCCTCAGCAGCGGCCTTATGGACCGGGGGAGCAGCCGCCCTACCCAGAAGCTCATACACGGCTCTCACCACAGCCAGCATCTCAGACCGTGAGATGCGTCCGTCTCCGTCCACATCGTACAATGCGAATACCCAGGAAAGCTTCTCCTGGCGCGAGCCTCGAGCCACCCGGGATAAAGTATCCAGGAATTCCTGGCAAGTTTAATTTATATAGTTTATTTGCTTTAAATGTCACGTTTATTTCCTCGAAATAGCAGGATAGGTAGAGGGAACGCAATGTTAAGTCACTCTGTACACGCAAAGGCCCCTTTTTGAGCAATTGTGTGTTGACTGGAGAAACTTACCATCATGACTTATTACCTGAACAAGGAAATGTAACTGGTTCATTCGTCTGAAAGGATATTGAAATCACAAATATTGCGCTAGGAATTCCTTCTTCACCAGTTGTGGTGAAGAAATTTAAGAGGTATTTTTAGTTTCACGCTGTATCCCACACATTGAGGGGTATGCAGAGAGAATCTGTTCTTGAGACATTATATTCCTCATTTTAAGATCTATTTTCTAAAATGTACATATTCCATAGTGAAAAAAATATAAATATTGTATATATACCACTGAGTGGCATTTGAACTATATCACCATGTCTACAGTCAGAATCTTCACCACTGCGCTAAGGCGTCCATAATATATATAATATTCTTTATTGCACTTTGAATAAAATAAACAAAGACAATAAAGTTAGATGATAAGATTAACAGAGGCAAGGATGCTTGAGAACCTAGTGTTAAGACACTCGGTTTTCATTATAACAGTTCCGTTACCCACTTTCCGCCAAATTCTGAAGGAATTGCTGTTAAATGGTAGAGCTCATCGCTGGTTTGTGTCGTTGCCGTAGCAAGAGTGTAAAAAATATACATATATTCTCCTTAAGTGGAAATCGACCTCACTACCTGTCCCATGTACCATCGCATGATGGTGCTCCTAAGCCATGATAGGCCTAGATTCGATCATTAAAATTATTTTAAAAAATACCATTTCTTATTAAAAACACAATAAAGCCCTAACTTATATTCAATGAACACAACATATGGAGTTTCTTTAGAAATCTTCTTCAAAGACTCTATATATAAAGGATTCTTCGATTAGGCATTTGAATAGATCCTTCACTAATGTGTCTAGCAGTCTCAGGTAAAGAAGCCTAACTTAAACCTTACAACTTCACGCTATATCCCGCAAAGAGCGATGTTAGCATAGAAAGTTACATCAACACGCCGTGAAATCGAACGGAGTGTCTTAACACTAAGTTCTCAATTCGTTCTGCCTACCTTGCCGTGTGCGTGATACAGCATGAAGATGAAAAAAGAAAAAAAAACATACATCAAGACTATTTTACTACTTTTGGAACTCAATAAGAGTATATAGTACTAACGTTAATATATTAATGACCCTAATAGAATAAAATCAGTAAAAATTGTACGTAAAATTAAAAAAAAGGTGTACTTAATGGATGGATGGTTTACAGTCGTAAACGCACGGATTGTGAATTCGGTGCCCGTCTTAAGGAAAGTATTATTTATTGCTTTCCTTTCCTTATTTTGCTAACAAGACTCTTCTTGTTGAATGATGATGATGAAATGATGATGAGAAAGTAGGGAACAGAGTGTCTTAACACTTATTCCAACTGACCCTACTATGCGGGCTAAAGTTTGAGTCTAAAATAATATGGACTATACTTCTCCATTTAGTGAACCCTAAACTTGACACCAAAATAGATCTCTTAACTTCTTTCAAGAATAGTTCAGTTGTTTGATAAAATTAAAAACAAAGCGTTATTCAATATTGAACTTGGCTGTCGCCCTAAGCTCATCAATATTTTTGATAAAATAAAAAATGCGAACTTTATTTTTCAAAACAAAAAATAATATATATTTAAGCCTAAAACATATTAAAATTAATAAAGAAACGATATATTTTTTAGTTACACCGCTTTAATCTTTCACCGGAGGCTTATCTTATAAAGAAGTTACGTGTAAGTAAAATTGATAGACTCACGTAGACGCAAGTAACGAGCCAACAAACCTCTGGAATTCAGTGGCTCTCAAGCTTCTAATAATATTTATTTGAGTACCTTCTAGGGTAGACAGAGGGAACCTGGGAACCTAATGTTAAGATACCCCGTTTCTAGTAAGACTTTGTTTCAGACTTTCCACCATTCTGAAGACATTGCGTGTTGAGTGGCGGTCAACGCCGCGGTTTACCTCGTTAGAGCAAGAGATGATACTTCATTTTCTCGAGTGAGGATCAAATTCACATGACAGGTCTTATTTTGTATTTTTTCTGATCTTTTACGAAATTATTAGTGTCTCGTCAAGTTTAACTTTAACTAGATATTTAATTATATTTGCGCACTCCAAAGACTTCTAGCATGTAAAATAAATTATTGATTCATGATTCAGCTTCACGTTATATCCCGCACATGGTAGGGTAGGCAGAGGGAACTCGGTAATCTAGTGTTAAGACACTCTGTTCCACTTTTGCCTTATTACCAGAGCGAAGAAATGAAACATTAAATATTTAAATTGAAAATATTAAATATTACATTTCCTCGAGTGTGTATCGAACCCAGAACCTGTCGGTTACAGTCACACGCTTGTGCCTCAATGTAAAACAAATGAAAAAACTAAGATGTTTCGTTTGTTTTGGAACATTTTTAACCGCCACAAAAGAAAGCCGTTGGAAGAAAGAAACATGGAGCTTTCCAAGAGGCGCGGGTTCAAATCCTGCTACGTGATTTTTTTTATACAATTTCTAAATATTTTTTTAATTTAAAATTAGTGAAAAGAAATCAATATTATACCCCTATCGATAAACTATATAATAGTATGTAATATAGCTTATTTTCTAGACAAATTGTTTTTTCTTTTTTCTTTGTATAATATACAATTTTAGCTTAAGCTTCACGCTGTATCCCGCACGTGGCAGGGTACGCAGAGGGAACTGAAAACCTAGTGACAAGACACTCTGTTCCACTTCCGTTCCCCACTTCCTGCCGAATTTGAGGCATTGCGTGATGAGTGGCGGAACTCAACGCCGCGCTTTTGGCCTATTACCAGAGCGAAATGAAACATTGAATATTTAAATCGAAAATATTAAATAATTCTTTTCCTCGAGTGGGGATCGAACCCACAACCTGTCGGTTACAGTCACACGCTTGTGCCGCTGCGCCACGACAGGCATCAAACTAACAATTTTAAATTGTTAAAAATATGAAGCGATATTCAAAAGATTGAGAATCTCTGTTCAAGATCCTTTTAACTAAATTGAATTGAATGATTGAAATTTCAAAGGAGAAAGCTTTCAGTTCTATTATGAAGGATTTCTATGAAATATATCTATTTTTATAATCTAGTTAGATAACGTGCGGCGTTGGGTTCCGCCATTTAACATCTTTTGATAAAACTCTGGGTTATAGTGGAGAAAGGAGTAACGTAATTTTCTCTCTTACTGTCTTAGCTTAACGCTGTATACCGCACATGGCAGTGTAGACAGAGGGAACTTGGGAACCTGGCATTAAACACTCCGTTCCAAAGAAAACGGATCTCTTCATAATACGTTCCCAATTACCCTCTGCCTACTATGCTATATACGGGATACAGGGTAAAGCTATAAAAAAAATACAATATTTACTTAAATTTGGTTAAGATTTCAATTTGAGGCCTGTAATGGCGCAGCGGCTCAAGCGTGTGACTGTAACCGACAGGTTGTGGGTTCGATCCCCAGTGGAGGAAATGAAATATTTAATATTTTCAATTTAAATATTTAATGTTTCATTTCTTCGCTCTGGTAATAAGGCAAAGCGCGGCGTTGAGTTCCGCCACTCAACACGCAATGCCTCAAAATTCGTCGAAAAGTGGGGAACGTAACTGAAACGGAGTGTCTTAACACTAGGTTCCCAAGTTCCCTCTGCCTACCCTGCCATGTGCGGGATACAGCGTGAAGCTGAGTGAGTGAATGAGTGAGCATTTCAATACAATTCTGTACATTCAGTACCCTTCACGAGTAGAGACGCTCTTATTTACAAAACATTAAAATATTTTATGTGTTATTTTACAACGTCGTAAAACAAAACTTGGAATGGAGTAACATTGATAGTCTATAGAGGATGACGCCAGGAGGTTATTGGTAAATAAGGAGATATAAAATGTACTATTTTTTTTAAAGATAAACAGAAAAAAATTCTATAAAAATGATTTTTTTGGGCCTTATTACGTAATAAACATCTCTCTCTCCTTCTCTCTCTCTGATCTCAGCTTCACGCTGTGTCCCGCACATGGCAGGGTAGGCAGAGGGAACTTGAGTACCTAGTGTAAGTGTAAGTAGTTTCCCACTTTCCGCCGAATTGAGGCATTGCGTGTTGAGTGGTGGAACTCAACGCCGCGTTTTGCCTTTTTACCAGAGCGAAGAAATGAAAACATAAAATATTTAAACTGAAAATATTATATATTTAATTTCCTCTCGTGTGTATGAACCCACAACCTGTCGCTTACAGTCACACGCTTGTGCCGCTGCGCCACGACAGGCCTCAATAATAAAAGAATATATTTCTCAATATCAACGTAGTAAAAATGATCAAAACTTCGCATTTCTTTAATATCATCAAAGAAGTACTACTTTTTTTAAAAAATCTAGAAATAGTGCCGTAAAAAGTGGCGGAGTAAAAAAGTTCTTTACATTTGAGAGAAAGTTTTTTTTATCATATTGGGTCTAGACCTAATATGATAAAAAAAAATCTAGGTCTAGCCCTAACCTAAACCCAAACACACACAGACACACTGATCCGGCTTAGAACATCCCTATAATATGATCAGACTACAAAATAAAAAGTTCATAATGGTGCCAAGTTCAAATTCGTTCTTAGTTTTTGAATATTTTATGGATATTCAAAAAACTAAGAACGAATTTGAACTTTGCACCAATAAAATAAAATTTGTAATCCGATAATATTTCTATTAGTAACTTGATCGCTTTTGTTGAGTTATCAATGTTGTTTGTAGTTCCATTTGTCATGGTTCATTAAGAAAATTGTTTTCTTAGGAAACCTCTGTCTAAATATCTTTTTTTTATATATGGATAAGACACGGCAAACGAGCGTACGTGTCACCTGATAGTAAGTGATAACCACCGCCCACGACACGTGTAACACCAGAGAAGCCTCCTTACGACACCATCAGTACCAGGGTGATCCTATTCTGAGCCGGATTTTTATAATAAATATTATATGTACATGTACATATATATTTATTATTAAAATTATTAGATCCTTATTGGCTCGCTTATTGCATTGAAGCCAATCGTGGCGCAGCGGCACAAGCGTGTGACTGTAACCGACAGGTTGTGGGTTCATACACACGAGAGGAAATTAAATATTTGATATTAAATATCAATTTAAATATTTAATGTTTCATTTCTTCCCTTTTTTGACAAGGCAAAAGAGCGGCGTTGAGTTCCGCCACTCAACACGTAATGCCTCAAATTCGGCGGAAAGTGGGGAACGGAAGTGGAACGGAGTGTCTTAACACTAGGTTCCCAAGTTCCCTTTGCCTATCCTGCTGTGTACGGAATACAGCGTGAAGCTGACAGAGTAACTTATTGGATCTCCGGATTCGAACCCGCACTCTCCACAATACCACGCACGTCTTACATACCGCATTGCGTCAAAGAGGACAATAGGTAGAATAAAACACAATGGCACTTCACCTCGAAATTCAATTTGCCCCTCTGTTTATGTTTGATTGTGTTGAACACGAAGTGCGCGTACTGAGTGGCGTCTGGAAAAACAAACGGTAGCCAATTAGCTTCACGCTCTAACACGCATATAGCGGGTTAGCTAAAGGCGACGTAGTGTTCAGACACTCTGTTCACTGTTAATGACAATAATACGTTTGTTCAGACCTATCGTGGCGCAGCGGCACACGCGTGTGACTGTAAACGCGATAGGTTGCAGGTTCATACTCCACTCAAAGAAATGAAATATATAACATTTAATTTCTAAGCTCTGGAACAAGACAAAGCGCGGCGTTGTGTTCTTTCACACGACACGCAATGCCTCAAATCTGGTTAAAAGTGGTTCCCAAAGGGTTTTCCTCTACCGGCTTTGCTATATACGGTTTACAGCGTGAAGCGTTTAGCTCGTTGGCGGCTTCGATTACTTTAAATACATAATTATTTATTAACTATTGCAGTAATTCTATTGAGACCTGTCGAAGTGTGTGTGAAGCGTGTGACTGTAACCGACAGGTCGTGGGTTCATACACACTTCAGGAAAATGTCTCATTTCCTGAAGTGTCTCATTTCCTGAAGTGTGAATATTATCAATTTAAATATTTAATGTTTTTCATTACTTCTCTATGATAACAAGGCAAAGTGCGGCGTTAAGCTCCACCACTCATCACGCAATGCCTCAAATTCAGCAGAAAATGAGGAACAGAACGGAGTGTCCCAACTAGGTTCCCAAGTACCCTCCGTGTACCCTGCCATGTGCGTAATACAGTGTGAATCTAAAAAAAATATCAACGCCCATTCCTTCATTACTCAACGACCACAATATTTTAAATGAGCAAACTTTTTCAGCTCATTCAAAAATATTTTTCCAAATGTATTTGAAGCACACTCCATACAACATTTAGTGTATATTCACCGCCAAGTGGGAAGAACTGCGAGAAGATGTTCTTGAAGGCCTCCTCATCGACGACGCCCGTCGGACACTCCTGGGGACAAACTTGCTTGCTTTATTTCAATGAGAAATGTTAAATGAATTTTTACTATTTTTAAAGTGTTATTCCACACTTAGGAAAGAAAAATACTAAATTTAAAAACGTATAAAAATTTGGACGAAGCAGGATTTGAACCTGCGCCTCTTGAAAACCGTTCAAGCGCTCTGACCACTAAGCCATCCGTCCTCACCAAGCCAATCACCAATATAAAAATTTCGACGGAGTTTGGTAAGGACGGATGGCTTAGTGGTCAGAGCGCTTGAACGGTTTTCAAGAGGCGCAGGTTCAAATCCTGCTTCGTCCAAATTTTTATACGTTTTTAAATTTAGTAATGTTAAATGAAATTATATTTTTTTCTATTTCTACTGAACTGAACTGTGACGTCACAAGTCATAAGTCATTATGACAGTACTTTCAATTAATATTTTGATTTTAAGGAAGTGTGCCTAAGATTTATAGTATGAACACTCCGCTCTCCGCTGCGTTACTCCGTCCTTCAATTGCTCAGTTTCGACACATTGTGTGTTGAGTGGCGGAACACAACGCCACGCTTTGCCTTGTTACCAGAGCGAAGAAATGAAACATTAAATATTTAAATTGAAAATATTAAATATTTCATTTCCTCTCGTGTGTATGAACCCACAACCTGTCGGTTACAGCCACACGCTTGTGCCGCTGCGCCACGACAGGTCTCATCAATTAATGATAGTGTAATCTGATTTTATTTAATTAGAACAGGTTTTATATCGAAACCGGGTTTTTTTTGCTAAAAAACGCAGTTTAAAAAACGTTTAAAAAACGCGTTTCACGCAGTATCCAACATATAACAGGGTAGGCGGTAGTATATAAGTGCTAAGACGGTCACTCACACCTTGCCCAATTGTCAATTAAGTATCGCGCGGAACTAAACGCCGCGCTTTGTCTTGTTTCCAGATCGAGGAAACAATATTAACCCTCGTCCCAGCGGGAATCGACACCGGAAGCTCGTTAAGTTACAAAACAAATACAATTTCTGCGGATTCGTAAAACGAACAATATATTTTTTGCCGGGAAGTGTCCCGAGAGGCTCTCACGGGAAGTACACTTAGCTACATACAAGTTAATGTGCGAAAGCCACTACAAGTGATATATATATACTAGTGTCGACCCGCGGCTTCGTCTACGTCGTCATATAGAAATAATTATTGTGTTGTGTCACGTGACACGTACTGTGTTCAACGTGATTTTGTTTCGTTTTAAATAGGGAACGTGACATGCGGCTAAAAAAATATTTGTCATGCTTTTTTGTCGATCGACACAAAATTTCACACCACGTTGAATACGGGACGTCTGATCACCAAAACTTTAGCATTTAAAAATATTTTTTCTATATTAATTTATAATATCTGAAGCTTTGTTACATTAATATAGATAGTAGGTATAAACTAATATCATAGAGTTTAGGATCAATTTTTAAAAAAAAGTCGTAATTTAGACGGAAGGTGACAAACGGAGTATTTTGATATTAGGTTCCCTCTGCCTCCCCTGCTAAATGCGGGATACAGCGTGAAACCTAACCCTTACCTGCTTAAACCCGCGATACATGAGCTTGATCTCATGCTGCGTGAAGTGTGAGGCCCGCGCGAGCGCCTCGGGCGGCTCGGGGCGGTACCGCGCTCCGGGGATCCATACGTTGGAGCCGGTGTCCTCGCAATCGTCCTCTGGAACAATGTAGACGTATGTGAATATGGTTTGGATTTTTTTCCTGATCCCGAATTTGGTAGGGTAGACAGAGGGAACTTGGGAACCTAGTGTTAAGACACTCCGTCTTGGTATTTATTTACCACCAAATTTGAAATATTGCGTGTTGAGTGGCGGAATTCAACACCGCGCTTTGCCTAGCTACCAGAGCGAAGAAAACGGAAACATTAAATATTTAATTTCCTCGAGTTGGGATCTCACAAGCCTCAATGGTTTAGAATCTCACTTTTTTTATAAAAGTTGTACTTGTCAGAGTTATTTCTCACACCTATATTGTGTCATGTGTCATGTCATGACACAACGAGTAGTCAACTCTGTTTGCGGGCGAAGCCACTAGTAAACACTAGTCTTACTAATATTATAAATGCAACAGTTTGTGAGGTTGGATGTTTGTTCCACTTTCACACAAAAACGACTGAACAATTATAGATAAAACTTTACAGTGATATAGATTATACATCTGAATAACACATAGACTACAATTTATGTCAATATTATGTATAATATACTTTAAATATAAAAACAAGATAAAGCAGGCGAAGCCGCGATCGGTCACACGACTGTAATAAGGCGAACCGTACCTGTAATATATTGAGTATTTGTTTGTTAACAATTTTATTATATGTATAGATTGTTCACTTAAAAACTGTAAAAATTTGGTAAGCATATATTCTTGAATATCTTTTTTTTATCTTCACGCTGTATTCTGTACGAAACCATATAGGCAGAGGGAACTTGGGAACCTAGTGTTAAAACACTCCGTTCCCATTGAGACTCATATATAGCCTCGCCTATCTGGTAATCCAAGGACGTCCAGCACAAATCCGGAGAAATTTGCACGGATGGTGACTGATTGACTGCATCGAACAAAATAACCTCAAACTGAAACAATTGTGCCCTAGAATTGTTCTACTTTGGTTTTTATTTTAATGGCTCGTAAAATTGCATCTAAATTAGCTCGAGCTATAAAAGAGAAATGAGTGCACAGAACAAGTTAATTTGGAAATACCTCTTGTTATTTTTTTTTAACGAGCTATCAGCTTCACGCTGTATCCCGCACATGGCGGGGTAGGCGGAGGGAACTTGGGAACCTAGTGTTAAGTCACTCCATCGCACGTCCGTTCCCCAGTTTCCGCCGGATTCGAGGCATTGCGTGTTGAGTGGTGGACCCGACACCGTGCTTTGCCTTGTTACTAAAGCGAAAAAATGAAAACATTACGTATTTAAATTAAAAACATTAAATGTTTCATTTCCTCGAGTGGGGATCGAACCCATAACCTGTCGGTTACAGTCACACGCTGGTGACGCTGCGCCACGATAGGCGTCAAGCTTTTACATCAGTATATATATATATATATATGTATATATATATA
The DNA here is from genome assembly GCA_018249855.1 of Eueides tales michaeli. Taxonomy (NCBI): domain Eukaryota; kingdom Metazoa; phylum Arthropoda; class Insecta; order Lepidoptera; family Nymphalidae; genus Eueides; species Eueides tales. The sequence continues at coordinate 10,910 of DWMZ01001342.1, forward strand.
TATATATATATATATATATATATATATATATATATATATATATATATATATATATATATATATATGTTTGTGTGGGTGTATGTGAGGCCTGGCTGGGCACAAACGTGTGACTGTAAACGGCAGGTTCTGGGTTCGATCCCCACTCGAGGAAATGAAATATTTAATATTTTCAATTTCAATATTTAATGTTTTCATTTCTTCGCTTTGGCAAAACTCAACACACAATGCCTCAAATTCGGTGAAACGAAGTAATTTAACATAACAACACGCTAAAATTTAAAATTTTGTATAGGTACATTATATCTGGGACCGATGACTATTCAGTAATAATATAGATTAAATAGTACTTTACGAAAGAACATGAAAACACGAATTCGTGAAAAAGTTATATATATTTCTTTACTTAAGATTTACTTAGAAAGCACCCCCGTACGACATACAGTAGGATAGGTAAAAGGAACCTAATGTTCCCCACGCACCACTTACCGCGAAGCAATATAAATAATACAATGTCCAGAGCCAGGAATCGAACCCAGGACAACGTCGTTTACAGTCAGAGACTTTGTCGCTACGTCACGATGGCCAAGACATAAAAAAATACAATATTTGTAAAGTTAATCGCCACTTAACAAAAGTCAAGCTGCAATGCTTCTAGAATTCGTTGGAAAGTGGGAAACGGAAGTGGAATTCCTCGGAAACGGAGACCACGTGCGGAAACCAGGTGTCATTACCTAAGGTTCCCAAGTACCCTTGGTCTATCTACCCTACTATGAACGTAATACAGAGTAAAACTAAAAAGCCTCTGCAAGAAGAATACTTATTATAAAAACAGAAACATTGAAATTTCAAATAAAGATTGAAATATTCCGTTTTTATTTTAATTTCCATGTTAATAAAATATTTAATATTGTTCAATTTAAATATTTAATGTTTCATTTCTTCGCTCTGGTAATAAGGCAAAGCGCGGCGTTGAGTTCCGCAATCACACTCAACACGCAATGTCTCAAATTCACGGAAAGTGGGGAACGTGAAGTGGAACGGAGTGTCTTTATACTAGGTTCCCGGGTTCCCTCTGCCTACCCTGCCATGTGCGGGATACGGCGTGAAGCTATAAAAAAAATATGTCCCGCGGGTATTGAGACTCCAATAAAACTGTACTATGATTGATTTAATTTTAATTAAAATTAATTTCAATTACAAATCGATTTAAATTGTGCAAAAAACCGTCGTGGCTCATTAACACAGCGTGTTACCGTAAACGCGATAGTTGTGTGTTCGATGCCCATTCAGGGGAATGAATATTTTCACTTTTCAGCTTCACGCTATATCTCGCACATGATAGAGTAGACAGAGGGTACTCGGGAACCTAGTGTTAAGACACTCCGTTCCACTTCCGTTCCCCACTTTCAGTCGGATTCGAGGCATTGCGTGTTGAGTGGCGGAACTCAACGCCGCGCTTTGCCTAAATACCAGAGCAAAGGAATGAAGCATTAAATATTCGAATTGAAAATATTAAATATTTCATTTCCTCGAGTGAGGATCGAACCCCGAACATGTCGGTTACAGTCACACGCTTGTGCCGCTGCGCCACGACAGCCCTCATAAAATCTTATAGCGGACATTCATTAATGTAATAATATCCCAAAATAGGGATTTTTAATTTTTTGTTATCTGTTTGTCCGTGTGTTTGTAAGCGCTTAATTTCTCTCGTTATTTCTCTCACTATTTCTCTCTCTATTTCTCTCTCTATTTCTCTCGCTATTTCTCTCACTATTTCTCTCGCTATTTCTCTCACTATTTCTCTTTCTATTTCTCTCCTTATTTCTCTCATTATTTCTCTCACTATTTCTCTTACTATTTCTCTCACTATTTCTCTTTCTATTTCTCTCCTTATTTCTCTCACTATTTCTCTCACTATTTCTCTTACTATTTCTGTCACTATTTATCTCACTGTTTCTCTCACTATTTCTATAACTTTTCTCTCGCTATTTCTCCCACTATTTCTCTCACTATTTCTCTCACTATTTTTTTTACTATTTCTCTCACTATTTCTCTCAACATTTAGTGTTTAGTGTATTTAAATCTGTTAATAAGTAAAAAAATTACATCGTCGTACGTTAGTTATTTAAAATTTTTAGTTCGGTCATATCGGTACAACATTTTTTATAATTTAGCTGTAATTTTAGTTTTCAATGTATAGATATTGTCTTAAGAGTGTTAATGTTATTAGAACAAGAGAGTAATTTAGATTATTTAGTAAAATAGTGTAATACAAGCGGGCGAAGCCGCGTGCGGGTTGCTAGTAAACAGTAAAATATAGAAAAAAAAAACAAATTACGCCAAAATTTTTCTTTACTATAAAAATGAATTAGTGAAAAAAAAAACGGCGGAAAGTGGAGAACAAGATCCGGTGTCTTAACCTTAGGTTCCCAGGTTCCCTCAACATACCCTACTATATGCGTGAAGGTAATATTTTCATTTTTCAGCGTCCACAAACATACGTATGTATGTACGTAGGTACAATGTCGTACATCGTATGCGGGTCACGTGGTCACATTGCATTTCACATACACACTGGAATACCAAATTTAGAGACCGTTGTGGTACAGTAGTGCAGACGTGCGGCTGTAAACGTGAGGGGTTGTGGATTCGATACAAATTTGGAGAGATACTCGTATGTATATATATAATAAATCTGTGACTGATCTCTGTCTGTACATAGAAGATATATTAAATAACATCTTATAGAGGACGTTTATTTATGTAGTAGAGCATAGTGATTTTTTATTTTTTTTTGTTTGTCTGTGCGTTTGTACGCGCTAATCTCAGAAACGGCTGATCAGATTTAAATGCAGTTTTCACTATTATATTTTGGCAACCTTCCTTCATCATTTAGTGTTTCGTTTTTAAATCGATTAATAAAAAAGTTACGTAAATTTTATATATTTATTTTGTCATAGAGGTCTGTTGTGGCGCAGCGGCACAGGTGTGTGCCTGTAACCAACAGGGTGTGGGTTCGATACACACTCGAGGAAATGATATATTTAATATTTTCAATTTAAATATTTAATGTTTTCATTTCTTCGCTCTGTTAATAAGGCAAAGCGCGGCGTTGAGTTCCGCCACTCAACACGCATTGCCTCAAATTCGGCGGAAAGTGGGAAACGGAAGTGGAACGGAGTGTCTTAACACTAGGTTCCCAAGTTCCCTCTGCCTACCCTGCCATGTGCGGGATACAGCGTGAATCTAAGTAAGTAGTTTGACATAATTCCTACAAAATTTATAATCATTTAGCTGACATTTCAGTTTTCAATGTATACATATTGTCATAAAAGTGATAACGTTATTAGAACAAAAAACTATAGAGATAACTGAATATAATAGTTTAATTGAAGCGGGCGAAGACTTCGCTATTTTTTTATATTTTCATTGCTTAGCTCTGGTATGATCGCAGAGCGCGGCGTTAAGTTGCGCCAGTCCGTTTCAAAAAGTTGAGCAGAGAGTTATCAATCGAGGGCCTCAAGTAATCTGCTGTGACTCGTTAAAGTGTTAAAGCCTCTTCTTAGTATAGTAGTCGTTTATCTAATCCTTTTTTTCAGGTTCACGCTGTATCCCGTACATAAACTGCCATTTACGGATAAGCAGACACAGAGGGAACTTGGGAACGTAGTGGCAAGACACTCCGTTCCACTTCCGTTCCCCACTTTCCGCCGAAATAAAACCGGAAACGGAAGTGGAACATTAAATATTTTATATCATCTAATATTTTTTCCGTCATAAATAAAAAAAAAACCCCTGCATTTATACCATTATCGGTACAAAAGTCAGTTGTTTTCAACAAGACGGTAACCGGAGTCGTGTGCGCTTTGTTTACTTTGAGCGATGCATGAAAGAGGGCTAAAAATAACCACCTGAAGTACACCTCGTTCTCTCTTACTTGTGCGGCGCAAAGTATAGGCGGCGCGATTATACATATATATTTATATTAATTAACTAGCGACGATAGCGCGGCTTCGTCTGTTTAAACTATATGAATATCTATTAAATTATATTTAAATTTAGTTTTTGTCGCGTGCATCGCAATTTTACAGGAAAAACAGAATCAAATGTTACCTATGTGCGACTGTAACCGACAGGTTGTGGGTTCGATACACACTCGTGGAAATGACATATTTAATATTTTCAATTTAAATATTTAATGTTTTCATTTCTTCGCTCTTGTAACAAGGCAAAACGCGGCGTTGAGCTCCGCCACTCAACACGCAATGCCTCAACTTCGGCCGAAAGTGGGGAACGGAAGTGGAACGGGGTGTCTTAACACTAGGTTCCCAAGTTCCCTCTGCCTACCCTGCTATGTGCGCCATTTCCATTTTTTGTGAAACTCATAAAAATCAGTTCAGTTGCTTAGGGAGAGTTTCTATATTAATTTTTCAATTGTTTGTGTAAAAACATTTTTTACGTTTCGTTAAAAATCGAGATTATAAACAGACACATTTACAATTTTAATTTAATTTAATTTAAATAGATGTATAGATGAGTTGTAGTACAATACAGATATCGATCGTACCAGCCTTATTGTTACTGCGTTTTATTTTATAGTTTATTTATTTTTTTTACTTCACGCTGTATCCCGCACAAGGCAGGGTAGGCAGAGGGAACCCGGGAACCTAGTTTTAAGACACTCCTCTCCACTTCCGTTCTCCACTTTCCGCCGAATTAGAGGCATTGCGCTTTGAGTGGCGGAAATCAACGCCATTTTTTCAAAGTGGAATTTTATCGTTCTTAGTCAATAACTATACCAAATTGCATTGAAGACCCCTTATTAATTCTCTCTCTCATTCTCAACTTCACGCTGTATCATGCACAGAACACTCGGAAACCCAGAAAATAACCTAAGAAAATCCGTTACGTTCCCCACTTTCTACCAAATGTCAGACCACCAAATGGGTGGGTTCTACCAAATGGGTGTCAATTGATGGAACTCCACACGCAGTGCCCCAAACGAACACTGCACTTTGCTTTGTAACCAGAGCGAAGAATATTTCATCCTCGAGTGGAGATCGAACCTTGGAAAAACGTGGTTATTTTAAAATCACGAACAGACACAATTTTAAAAGAAACACTTTTAACAGCAAACACTTGAAACAATCGCGAAAATCAAAGATACCATTAGACACAATTTTATTTATATGTAACTATTATGTTATGTAGATATGTAGATATATCGTAATTTGAATTTGGAATTTTAGTCGATTTTATACGCAAAAATTGTAGTTCTTTAAACAAAACGCTTAGTTATTATACATTAGCTCGGTAGGCCGTACGAATGTGCGCTGTATATCTTCGCTCTGGTAACAAAGCAAGCCTCGAATTTGGCGGAAATCGGGAAATAAAAGTGGAGCGGAGTGCAAGTACCCTCTGCCTACCCTACCTGCCAAAAAAAAAAAAAATTATGGAATAGACGAGGCAAACGAGCGTACGGGTCACCTGATGGTGAGTGATCACCGCCCACGGCCCCGTGTAGCACCAGAGGAGCTACAGGTGCGTTGCAGGCCTTTAAGGTGGAAGTAAACGAGCTTTTTGAAGGTACCCATGTCGTATCAACCTGGAAATACTGCCGCGGGTAGGTTATTCGTCAGAAGTGTGGTGCGTGGATGAATATTCCTACGATATGATGTGCGGGATACAGCGTGAAGCTATATGAATAAAAACCTCAAAAATGGTCTCCGCTCCCGCCTATATTTTATGGAGCACAGTCTTGAGTGTTGTCGTTGTACGTTCCGAGTAACAGTAACGGGAACAGTAACAGTCTATACAAACAACACTAATTGTAGGAAACTACTGCACACCTCTTTTGTAGCCTTCTCGTTCATA
>DWMZ01001343.1:0-16779 GCA_018249855.1 Eueides tales michaeli
GTCCGTGGTCACGGGTAGACTACCCGTGACCACGGACTACTGTAAAGTGTTCGAAACGTCGGGTTTCCAAAAATGTTTGAAAGTCAATATACGCGATTAATCCGTTTAAAAGTGTTTCATTTAAAATCGTAATAGTATTCATTACATGGGCATCGAACCTAAAACTACCGATAAACAAATGAAATTCTACAACACGACTGTATCCAAGATAAGAAATATAAACTAGTTATATTTAATGCACGTTTCAAATTCAAGAGCAAAAGATCTCTGCGGCTTCTTAGTTCGATCTCAACGTGGCTTGTTTCTCTTTGATATTTATGTATATATAAAATAAATAAAAGTTGTATAACATTATATCAATGTTTAAAACTGAGTTTTCCTTATTATGTACAAATGTAGAAATAAGTATATTTAATTTAATATTCTTCTGAAGTTTTATTACTTTTTTCACGCTGTATCCCGCAAATGACAGGATAGGCAGAGAGAACTTGAAAACCTAGTATTGAGACTCTCCGTTCTGTTTCCCACTTAGGTGGGTTTCCCCACTCTAGGATGTATATGAATGGAACGTTGCCTAACTTCGTTTAGAAAAATCCTGGCGTTAACGCCGTAGTTCATAAAATAAGTGTTTTGAACGTAATGCACGTTTATACGAGTAGAATAAAAGAAACTCTGCTTATGAAATCATTATTTTTTTTTTAAACTTATCAAATCATTATTTTTTTAGCTCCACGCTGTATATCGTATGTTGCAGGGTAGGCAGGTTGAACTAGGTTTAGATACTCTGTTTCCCACTCTCCGCTGAATTTGAGGAATTGTGTGTTAAATTGCGGTTGTAACCAAAACAAAGAAATAAACATATTAAATATTCAAGTTCAGCGAGTGGAGATCAAACTCTCAACCTATCGCGTTTACAGTCACCATCTTGTGCATCTGCGCCACTACAGTCTTCAAATCAATGTAGGCAAATATTAAATTAAAACAAACAATATATTTATATACATTAAGTAAACAACTCTTAAACGCTGTCACAGAGTTATTAACATTGACAAAATCCCATAATATGTATGAACATTTTCAGACAAGGTCCGTACGGAGCAAACCGCGTGAGATTTCTGTATACCAATGTAACTAAACCAATATTTACAGTGGAAGGAAATTGAATGTTCGACCTACTGTCCCGCCTATTATTACTAGCGAAACTCTCGCGGCTTCGCCCGCTTGAATTACACTAATTTATTTAATAATATTAACCACTTTCTTGTTCTAATAACTTTATTACTTTTAAGACATTATCTTTACATTGAAAACTAAAATTTCAGCTAAATGAATGAAAAAATTGTAGCAAATTTGTCAAACTTAATATTCCAAATTGATGTAACTTAATTTTATTTGTTAACCGATTTAATTAAACAAATATTAAATGTTGCCAAAATTTAATAGTGAAAATTGCATTTTACATCTGGCTAGCCGTTCCTGAGATTAGCGCGAACAAATGCACAGACAAGCAGATTAAAATTTTAAAAATCCCTATTTTGAGCACTATTACACTCGCGGTTTTGCTTACTTTCACGACCATTAATTATCTTAGCTCCTCACCAGACTTTACCGAATTCGAAAGTGTTTATATTAACACCATTTTTCACGACACGGCTTTACGAATATGAAACAAATAATAGCGATTTTGTATCACTACCTCATCAATTCTGCAACCACCCTCTAATATTTATGTAATGTTTCATTAAAACAATAATGTAACTTCACGTTGTGTCCTGTACATAGCAGGGTAGGCAGAGGGAACATGGGAACCTAGTCATAAAACACTCCATTAAAATCCTCACTTTCCACCGAATTTAAGACATTACGCATTGAGTGACGAAACTCACCGCCACACTTTGTTATGTTTTCTGAGCAAAGAAATAAAAAAAAATTATTTAAAAATATTAAATATTTATTTTCATCGAGTGAGGATTGAACCGGTCTCATTTACAGTAACACTTGTGCCCCTGCGTCAAGACAGACCGTAAACAATAATGAACACCAAGTTGTCTCTTCATCTTGACTATTGCTAAAACAATAAGCTATGATAAGCCAAGTTAGATTAGTAATATTATTCAGCGATGGTATTATTTAATTAATATTCCGAGTTTGTTTCGAGTGACTCGAGTCCTGTGGAAAGTTATAGGTTATAAGACGGTCTTGGTTTGATTTATATTTACGTTAACTATTAATACAGATGTAAATAGTTTGAATTTTCAGCTCACAAGGCTGAGGGAATTTGAGAACATAGTGTAAAGGCATTTCCCATTAAGATATATTCGTTTTCCACTTTCCACGGCATTTGAGACGTTGCGTCTTAAGTGACGTAGCTCAATGCCTGTCTGTCTGTTAATAACTGACCAACCATCGCGATTACAGTCATGCGGTGTACCACTTCACGACCACCTTATATGTCAAATATCTATACTTATAAAAAAATCGTATCGGATCGGTGTCTGTACGTAAAATATACTAAATAAATAGTATCGCAAAAATAGAGAAGCAAGTGTGGTATAGAGTGGCTTAACCTCACAATAAGCGTGACACAGCGTAGATAAAGCAAACAAACGAGTTTTTTAATTTAAATGAAAAAGTAACCTTTGATCATAGTAAGTATTATATTATTTTGTTAGTGCTTGCAACCTTTATAAAACATAGCTGAGAACCACTATAATAAACGAGGCTTTTAAATAACAAAAACGCACATAAATCGGTTAATTCATTTAGGAGTTACAGTGCCACAGGTAGACATACAGCCAGACAGATCAACTTATAGCACGCCTCTTTTTGTGTTAGGTTAAAAAAAAATAATTAAAAATAACGAAAAAACGGTTAAATTGTTACTTAATTTCTATACATATAAATGGAAAAAAATAGAAAATAGTCGTTTTTCTCTGCTAAATGCGTAAATTCAAATTATTTTACAAAAATTACTGTTTGTTTTCTTTTTCATTCAAAATTCAATTTCCACTAAAATTTTCCAGTTCATTCGTCCTCGACCTTTCCACATAAAATTAATTACTGTGACGTGCTCAACAGGTACAGAATACTGGGCGTCGAGGAATTTTCAATTAAGACCGCGTCTAAACTTATTTTGACGTAACTAAAATATTTGGAGGGTTTCAGTGGTATTTTTCGTGTTACTGGAAAATAAAAATCTGTATTTTTAATAAACACGATCTTGTGGCAAAGCCTTTAATATAATTTTTGTGTTTACATATTTTTAATAATACGGCCTAAAAGATGCTAGTATGTAGAAATTTTGTTTTACAACTTTATTACATATTAAGTGGTAAATGCTGAAGTTATCTTAATTAATGCAAAATTTAAAAACGCATAAGAATGAAGCAAGATTTGAACTCGCGCCTCTTGGAATCCGACCAAGCGCTCTGACCACTAAGCCATTCGTTCTTACCAAGCTCCGTCGAAATTTTTATACGCTTGTTACAACTTATTTATGTTGTTAGCAAATAAGAATTTCAACATAGCTTGGTGAGAACATATGGCTTAGTTGGTCAGACCGCCTCAATCAATGGCCTAATTAGTTTTTTTTGTTTAAATTTTACGCTTTATCTCTAGAGGACAGAAATAATATCCTCTTGTCCATTGTTTTCAATATTTTCATAAAGCTTTTTCCTGGATGAACCTCAAGGAAGTAAAAACAGTAACAACTGGGGTACGATTTATATAAGTTAGGATGCTCTCAAGATATTATGTATGTAATATATTCTTTTAATATAAGAACCCGTGGGGTAAGAGGCACAGCGTTTAGGGAATAAAATATTATTATCTTCTCTCTGAGGTTGAATTCAGCTACTCAACAAAACAAGTATTTGAAGAAAATTGGTTGTCAAATATACAACAGCATAGTGCCTTAATAAACCACAAGTTCCCGAAAGTCCATGAAGGATTTTTCTTGTCTCTCTAACTACGTACATTTATTTCTTAAATCTGGTCTGCATTGGTTTTTCGTTCAGTGGCCAATATCATAGTAAAGTAGGATTAGGGAACCTTAAAACCTCGTGATGCTAATCTATGTTCTCATTAAAACAATTTCGTTACCAACTTTTCAACAAATTTTGTTATCATTACGTTTTATATAATTAAACATCGATAAAGCAAACCATCGATAAAGCATATCATTACCAGGGCCAGGATATAAAAATATTTCATATTTAATTTCTCCGAGAGTTCCATGATTTTGCGAATTTTCCAATATAATTAGTTAAACATTTATATAAATCGTCATTTTAATGAGATACTGAACTTACAAAATCATCTATTATGAAGCAAAGCCAGATGTGCCCTAGCGGTGAGGTGCTGTCGGCTGCGCCCAATTTATTACCCTGACATGAGGCTCGGACAATAGACGCTTAGTTCCATTAACGTACATGCCGTGAGTAGGTGGTGGGAAATTGCGCTTACTTTCTTAATCATTGCACTGAATGCTTCCAGTGCTTAGTGGAAAGTGTCGAACCCAAGTGTTAAATGAAGCTGCAAATGAAGTGCAAGTGAGATGAGATGAGAGCTATACATCAATATATTGCTTACATGAAACCTTACAACCTGAAGTAGTTTTTTTCCCATTTTCATATGAATTTCTAAACTTTTATAGAATAATACAACTCTATGAAACTTACATGTTAAATTTCTACGCCTATTACTTTTAATTTTGCGACACACTGCGGTACATTTTCTTAATACATGGCTAAAATCAACGGCGGAGAATCTAATTTATAACTATCGCGTTTTCAACAAAACGCTTTAACTGTGTTACGATTCTATAAAATAAACATAAAGCAACAAAAGCCTTATGTTGTAGCAAATCCAAAATTTTCCTCAAACGGTCGAATTAATGCGTCCGCTTGCGATGAAATATTACAATAGTGAGAACTTGGGCACCATTTATATTAGTTGAGATGATAAAGCAGATATATTCATATATATTATTAGTATTCTCTCTTGCCAAACGATAATTTTAACAGGGGGGGAGCGGAAATTTATAAAAATCTCTCTACAGAGATGTTAACAACATTTAAGAATGAGATTGTTGGTATAAAATTTTATTTTAATAGTCGTGCTATAGTTTATATTAATTGAAAGCGGAAATTTATAAAAATCTCTCTACAGAGATGTTAACAACATTTTAGAATGAGATTGTTGGTATAAAATTTTATTTTAATAGTCGTGCTATAGTTTATATTAATTGAAAGCTTATTAATAAAAATGTTAAATGTTTTAAATGTTTCATTTGTATAGCAGTATGTGGTTACAATAAAGAGCTTATATACTGTCGTGGCACAGCGGCACGAGCGATGAATGTAACCTTTGGGATCGAACTCACAAGTTGTGGTTCGATCCCCTTCACGTTATATCTCACAAATACCAGGTTAAGCAATGGTAACTTGGGAATCTAGTGTTAAGACACTCTGTTCTACTTTCGTATACACTTAATTTCATACCTCACTTTCTGCTGAATTTAAGGTATTGCGTGTTGAGTAGCGACACTCAACCTCCAGAGCAAACACAATTTTTTATAAGCTTCATTAAGTTTTTAATTTTATTAATTACAGACAAACATACAAGTCAATAATATTTGCTCTGTTTTGATAATATAATTATATACTTAAAGTGTTATTGTAGATAATGTGCAAAATATCTACAATTTTTGTATACATTGTAGAAAAGGACTACATTATAATGCAAATGCAGACTCAAATAGCCCAATGAAAAACGGACGTCTCAATCATAATGTTTCATTTCACTTGGCATTGTTATCCCTTTAGAGGGTCTTATGATGTATATTACTTTATGCTATGTTACACAATTTAAAAGATTTCCTATCGTATTGAAACTATTATTTTGATTTCATTTACTCGAGAAATTGCATATTGGGTGGCGTAACTTCACCTCTTACTTTGTCTGTCAGTGTGTTAAAGTTAAAATAATTCAGTTTAAGGCCAGTCGTGGCGTAAGGGCAACACCAACTGTAAACGCGACCAGTTGTTGGATAAATTCCCACTTGAGATAAGAAAAATATTACTTGTTGAGTGGCGGAAGTAGAAGTAAAAATATAAATTTTTATTTCTACTCCCCCCAATCAACAAACAATGCCTCAATTTGGCGAGAAGTGGGAAACGATAGTGTTTCAACGAGAACGGAGTATTTTAGTATTAGATTCCTAGGTTCCCTGTGCCTAGCGTACTATGTGCGGGATACAGCGTGAATCTAAATAAAACACAATAATTATATCCACGAATATGCATCGAATCCACATTCATTGCGTTTACATTTACATCCTATTACACTGGGCAAGGATCGCCTCAACTAAAATTTAACTAACTTATAGCTTAAGTGGGAAACGGAACGAAGTATGTTAACACAAGGTTTCCAAGTTCCCTCTTTCTACACTACCATATGCCGATTACAGCATGAAGCTGAAAAAAAAAATAGCTCCCATAATAATTCCATTAAAATATTATATAAATTCAGATATTTCATTTGTTGTTTAACTAATTGGTTTTCTAAATGCCAAAGTGTTGGCGACGCGTCAACCTTTTGGACTGCCCTTAGATTTCAGATACCGAGATACCATTGATATAAAGTATTCAATTAAAACGAATAGTTAGTCTGTAGTCGGTATAAATTGGAGGAATGCTTTTCCGTATATGTTAAAGACGTGTCGTGCCGCAGGGGCACAAAGATGTGGTCATACCCGTGTGCCAGTCATAACCGATTTGATTACCACTGGAAGAAGTAAATATTAAATATTTTCAAATTAAATATTTAGTATTTTCATTTTTGCGCTTTTGTAACAAAATAAAATCTTAGACATTAAATTTTTCATTATAATGCTCATTTCTTCAACGATACGTCGTGGGCTCGATCCTCTCTCGACGAAGGGACATATAGCTCTGGTATCAAGGCACGAGCGTGGCGTTGAGTTCCGCCACAAGCAAGTAATGCCTCAAATTCTGCGGATATTGGGAAATGGAATGTAGTGTCTGAACACACGATTGCTACAGCCTTCTACCTATTTTTACATGTGCTAGGATACAACTTGAAGAAGGAAAAAGGATAATACAAACAAATGACTTAATATTCTTTTATTCGATCATTTTGACGTATTTCCACAAACACCAATACCTACATAATTTGAGTTGGAAAGTGAATACGGTTTCTCTGAAGCCATGTCAGTGATTCCTTCATACATATTCAACATTGTACTCTAGTTTGTTCATATGTATTGTAAGTAAGTTAAACGGCTATGTGCCTCAAATATGGTGATTCGACATCGTAGTACATTTGACTAGGGGGATTTCAGCATGACGCTGTATCCTGCTCATTCCTGTTGAGAATTCATTCCAGGCCTTCTGGGCCTTGACAGGTCATTATCCTAAATATTAAATCCTTCACAATCTTTCACATCCCTCTTATATCTCGAACACACAGTATTAGTATAAATCCATTGAATAAGTAATTAAGTACAAAAACAAATACCCTCAGCTTCTCCATACATTTTACATTAAGCCTAATGATGCGATTACGTGATTGCTACAAGCTGCTTTAAGTAATATTTACAAAGAAGAAACTTATATAAAAGTAGGTAACAATTTTTTAAAATAACAATTTTGCGATATACAACGCCGTGCTTAGCCTTGTTCACCAACCAAATAAATGCATCAAATTCAGCGGAAAATGGAGAACGGAACGGAGCGTCTTAACATGAGGTTTCCAAGTTTTTTTAAATCTGAAAAATATTACAAAAACATTCGAATTTGTATTAATAACTTGGGTGAATTATTAGGTAAATTCAAATAAAATACGGTTTTCTGAACTAAAATTTCCTCTAACGACACCTGCGCCTGTACAATTCGGTAGTTTACTTCAAACTTTATTGCAATGGGGCTGATGCATTATTTATAACGTATACAAGTAACCTTGTGCAGGTGAAAGTGCAATTTCTGTACAGAGTTTGACAGTATATGATTTATATTAGAAAGTTATATGAGAATTTGAAAATATTTTTACATTTTATAGTAGAAGCTAGCGTGACGCAGTGACAGCCTTAAATTAATCCTATCCTATTAATATGTGTAACTACAAAGCATAGCGTTCAATTCCACCTTGAAGAACTAAACTCTTTAATATTGTCATGTCCTCGTTTTGGTAATGAGGCAGAGCGCGTCGTGAATTCCGCTACTCACTATGTAATGCTCCCGAAATTCAGAATAAAGAATTAGCACTAGGTTACCAGACTGCCTGCCTAGAAAAGAGCTAACAATAAAATATATTTTTAATGGCTTTTGAATAGATGCTGTATCCGAAATAAAGAAATCTAGGCAGAAGAAATTGTGTTAATACATTTATCTTTCCTAGTTTCGTTCGTTCCCTAAATTTAATGTGTTGAGTGGCGCAACTCAACGCAACACTTAGTCTTGTAACTAGAGAGAGGAAATTAAAATAATTCATTCCCCCGAATAGCAATTAGGCCCACAATCGTTGCCTTTACAATGATGTTGTGCTGTGCCTTGACGGTCCTAATATATTTTCTTATGACAAAAAGTTTTTGATGATAAAGAAATTATACCATGCAAGACAGTATATGATTATTGTAAATTTAAATACTACTCAAAATATTTTTATTCAATAACATTTTCTTTTTCTCGCTCTGATCGAGAGGCAAAGCGCTGCTTGAAGTCAAGTTTTGCTACTCAACACACAATGCCTCGAGAATTTGGCAAAAAGTATTATCTTAATGACAAAGTAAATTAATACCATTCCTATAAGCGATAAATAACTAAGATGGAAGAAGCATGATAAAAAAGAATTGCATGTTGAGCTGCGGCACTCAACTCCGCACCATATCTTACAATTGTCTCGATTTATCGTGATAATATTTTCTTGTCAAAAAATGACAAGGATTTAAACGTTATTTTAAAAAGTATATAAAAAGATACTTTGCAGGAGTAAAACTCGTACCTATTTGTAACCGTTTAAGAAGTGCTAGTTCACGTCCGTGACTGCAGTGGCATTCAAATTAATTCACATTTTCTGAACTATTTTTCTTTAGTATGAAAAAAACTTTAAAAATTGAAAAAAGACAATATTTCTTTCTTCTTTTCATTACTACAAAACGAATTATATTTTACTTTCAACAATTTTATATTTTTCTCTTATGTCTCACATTATTATTTATTCTTAAGAAATGTAGATCCTTTTCATAGGATTACTTTTTTTCTAGCTAATATTTAAGAACATTTAATTCGTTCTAACAAATAAGTTATTTATATTGTTCTAGAGAGACAAAAATATATTCTATTTATTTCTATTGTAGCTACTGAATTGTAAAAAATCCTTTCTTTTCACTATTAAAATAACACTGTTACAAGCAGTGGCTACTTTGTCTCAAAATATATACCTAATATTTATATTGCTTTTTAAGCAAAGAAGTACAATATTTTTGGTCTCCGATTAGAATTCGAAACCACAGCCATCTTAGTTAGTTACAGGAGGGAAGAATACTTATTTATATGTATAGACATTTTTAGTATACAAAAGGTATACTAAAAATGTCTATACATATAAATAATCTAAAGATTATTATCGCTATATTACTAATCGCTGTCTATTCATTGAAGATACATGAAAAAAAGTATTTATTAATGTAATAAAGCCCAAAATAATATTTTTTAAAATATTTGTTTCTTTGTGCGTTTATTCGTGCTAATCTTTGAAACCGGTGATCGACGTAAATGCAGTTTTTACAATTAATTTTTGGTAATCTTTATTTTAATCGGCTTATAAAAAAATATCTACTTATCTAGGAAGATCATAGGTGAGTCAATATAACATACTGTACCTTTGGTCGGAATTACCTCACGCACTATTATATACTGGCTCTCTCTCAGCTTCCCGCACATGGCAGGGTAGGCAGAAGGAACTTAGAAACCTAGTGTTTAGACACTCAATTCCGTTCCCCACTTTCTGATGAATTTGAGGCATTGCGTGTTTAACGGCGGAACTTAACACCGCGCTTTGCTTCGTTACCAGAGCGAAGACGAAAAATGGGGATCAAACCCACAATCTGTCGCGTTTACAGTCACCCACTTGTGCCCCTGCGCCACGACAGGTCTCTATACACTGGCTTATTTTGTCATAAATAGTTATTTCCCTTAGGTCACGCGGTCGAACTCTTAGGTAAAAGTTTGTTGTTTCATAATATGTGATTATATTGAAAAACAATTTAAAACGGAAAATAATATTCTACAACACTTTTTCAACAAAAAATAAAATTTTAATGCTGACTAAAAATGTTTCTATTTAGAGTTAATGTTTTATAAAGCGTTCATGTTTCGAGACTCTTTCACTGAAAGTTGTGGTTCTATCTGTTTTACAAAGTTTCAAAAGAACTTACTTGGGTGCAAAAAGTTATGAAACATGACTAGAATAGACTTGTAGTACAATATTGTAGATAATTTATATAAAAATGATGATATAAAAAAATAAATAAAAATTTGACGCCAATATGATGCAGTGGTAGAAGCAGACGTCTATAAACACTGCAGTGAGTTCGACTTCCATTCAGGGTAATGAATTACTTAATATTTTCATTTTTTCGTCTTGATCTGTTAACTAAAGTGTAGTGTTGGGTTCTTCCATGAAATACGCCGTGCCTCTAAAACTATCAAAAAATAATAATTATGCTCAAATGTTTATATATTTTTTGCCAAAGCGAGACAGAATAAAAGAGAAGAGAGAAAATCTTAGCTAGAATGTCTTTACAAAGCCTCATTATATATTCAAGAAAGATAATTTAACTTTTAACGACCGATGCAAATTGATAGACGATAGACAATATAAATAGGGACACAATGGAATAGCTGAAAATATGAATATAATGAATTTTATATTTTTACTCTGAACTTAACCGCGGCGTATGCATATATGCAATAATTATTTGCCTTATCTCACATTAAGTTTTCTCTGCCTTGCCTACTTCATACGACATTATGTTGAATTCTTCCTTCTTTAAATAATAAATACAAATAGGCTCTAAATAAAATATATTAATCGAACATTGTAAGCCGAATATAGCAAGGTCGGCAGAGAGAATCCAGTGTAAGAACAATTCTTTCTTCTTTTTCCGCTTAATTTCCGTATAGAATAACGGAACTTAACGCCACGCTTTGTCAATTTACAAAAACGAAATCGAACCTACAACTACCGCAATTACAGACGGACGCTTTTCTAGTGCGACAGCTTTCCTTATATAATTAGCATACATAAATTAATATTCGAGTAATCTAATATCTTTAAGCGTAGCAAGTTAAACCAACTATTACTTCTGATTCCAAAGATAAACACTCAAAGTAAACACGTCTACCTTTACCGTCTTAGCGATATTTGTATACGTAAAATTGTTAGTTCATAGTTAATTACCTCCTACGCAAAATAAGAGGTGATAAGTTTGACATGTCTGTCTGTTTGCCTGTGTATTTGCCTGTGTTTTTGCTAGTGTTTTTGCCTGTGTTCGCCTGTGTGTTTGCCTGTGTTTTGCCTTGTGTTTTTGTATCTGTGCTACAGACATACAAACAAGCACTCAGGCAAACATATACACAGATAGATACACTAAATTAAAAAAAAAAACTATTTTAGGTCATCTTGTTTATTGAAAAGCTTTACTTATCTCGATGATTTTAGCAATTTTATGGAAATCGAATGAGCTGTTTAAGATTTACTAGCATTTTTAGATATTTCATATTTTCAAATCAAATATTCAATTTCATATTTTATTTAAATCAAATATTCAAAAAGCGTGGTGCAGAAATCGTGGGAGCTGTCTGCATGACAGGTTGGGAGTTTAATTCCCATTGACGAAAGTTAATATTTAATATTTTTATATTCCACAGCCTGGAACCGAAGAAAAAGGTGCGGCGTTGAGCTCCGCCACGTAATAACCAATGCTTTAATTCAGCAGAAACTGAAGAAGAAGAAAGGAAGTGTCTTTATGGCAATAGAACGTCTTAACACTAGTTTTCTATGTTAACATACCCCGCCGAATTGTTTACTTAACTTATACAGTAGGTAAATTCCTGCTTATTACCAAACTTTAACTCTACAGGAAGTTTCCTACAGTTTTGATCACGAGGCGAATGTCATATAAAATCTAGCAAAAACTATATATAAACGGGAGCGTTTATAGCTCATATTTTTTTTTAAAGTTTTATTAATGACTACAAGTAAGTTAGACTCGAAAAAAATATATTTGATATATTTTCGTGATACCAAACCCTAAGTCAAATAAAAAGTAAAAATAAATTGTTTGAATTATATTGGTTGTTCAAATTATACATCCTGAGGCCTGTCTTGTCGCAGGGGAACAAACATATAAGATCGACAGGTTGTGGGTTCGATACCCCCTCGAGGAAATGAAACATTCAATGTTTTCATTTCTTCGTCCTGGTAACAAGGTAAATTGCGGCGTTGAGTTCCGCTACCCAACAAGCAATGTGGCGGAAAGTAGGGATCGGAACGGAATTTCTTAACACTAAGTTCTGAAGTTCTCACTGCTTACCTTGCCATGTGTCGGAATACAGAGTGAATTTTGAGACTCTGACGCGGTGGCACTGAGTCTAACTTAACGGTTAACGGATCAAATCCAATAATTTCTAGGTTCAATGAAGTTATTTAATTTTGTCAGTTTGTTAACAGTGAGACTCAGAGATACAACGCGATATCGAGCTCGACCACAGCGATTACTTGACATTCCGTACCTATGGTACTAAGGGAACGGAGTGTCTTAACACTATCTATCAGAAAAGACTACTGAACACTTAAAATTATAATTCTAACGAGATGTTCATACATTTAGCGGATTAAAGATTAAGTTGAGTGCTACATTAGCATTAGACGCAGTTAGATGCACTAATGTAAGGCTATTCAAATGTACGCGGTGTGTTAGAGTTCTTGTCTTACTTACGGATGTTATATGTGAGCATAAATTATTATATCGAGTCCGTCGTAGTGCAAGGGTAAAATGAGGAATTGTTGTAATAAAGTAACCTTTTTTTTCTTTTCCCGGCAGACAATAGGAGTCTAGTACTATGACACTCCATTCCTCATATTAGGGCTAAAATTTGTAATATTATTTTTCGGTGGAACTTAAGGCCGCATTTCGGTCTAACAGAGCAAGCAAAAAAAAAGTTAAATATATTCAATCCCTCGTAATGGTCGAACCCCAAACGTCGTAGTTACAGTTAAACACTGAGCCAATGGCCACAACGGTATTAACAATAGTATATTTGACGCCGGTGTATCGAAAAGCAATAACTTTTTATTTAGAGAAGAAAGTTTTTTTTAACGTTTATAAAAGTTTAACCTAAATTCATTTTTTGTAGGTTTTTCTTTGACACATTATATTCAACGCGCGGGGTTGAATCACGTGTCAATCCACAAAAAAATCTAAAATTAGGCAGAAAGCAGGAGCTAACAACTATTTTAATAATTAACAAAAAAATCATTTAAAATTTTCATAAATAAGTAGAAACCAAAATAAGTATATGGTTCTATTTTTATCGACACTATAGATAGCGACAGTCAACTTCATTACATTTTCTATAAAACGGGGAAAAAGGGTTTATTGTTATGGAAATACTCAGAAATATAACGTTCTTTGTGAAGTGTATTGAATTGAATTATTTTTAAAATGTTCTCGGAAAATAGCGTAATAATTTATATGTTTGTTGTAGATTTTATGCTTTTTATAATTTGTTCTTGTTTCAAGTTTTATATTACTTATTTTTATTGATTTTCACTCTATAGGGTAGATAAAGGAACCTGAGAACCTAGTGTTAAGATACTCTGTTTAATTTAAGACTCACGTTCCTCTCGTTCCGCTGAATTGTAAGTACATTGTTTTTACTTGATATTCATATGTATATAAATAACGCACAGCCAGAACGCTGAAGAGCATATGACACTGAAAATGAATTTCTCAAAAATACAGGAGAAAGATTTTATATCACATGTTAACGAAATAGCCACATGTATAATGTAAAATATTATTTCTAGTGGAGGCTCCACGCTTCATTCTAATCAATAGTCATATGACCGGAATGGTGGGTATAAAAATAAATAGTGTTACACATTCTCGTTTATCGCCCTGAATACTTTTACAAAAGCATTTTTTATATTCACGCTATATCCCGCATAAAGTAAGTTAGTTAGAGAAGTACATGCGTGTTGACAAACTTGGTTTCCATTAAATCAATTAAGATCCCCTCTTTCCGCCAAATTCTGGAAACACTGCGTGCAAAAACTCAACAGCACGGTTTGCTTCATTACCAGAATTAAGAAATGAAAATATAAAATTATTTAATTTTTTTCTAGTAGAAATTTCAATAAGCACATTGAAAAGCAATTTCAAGAAAAAAGTTTTCCACAACGAAAGAAAGCCTAATATTCTTCATCTACAATGTAACATTTCACACAACACGCCGCGTGAAGAAAAGTTAAATGAAATCGTAACTTTATAGTTTGAAACTTCCATAATTTTGGTATAATACCTATTTATGAGTTCTTGTACAGTACTTGTGTGGATATCGTTGTGAAATTATTTAATTTCAATTCAAAAGTTGAATGCTTTGTTATTATACTTATAAGCTAAGACCTATCTCGGCGCAGAAGCACAATTGTGACTGTAAACGCGGTCGTTGTAGTTTCCATCCTTGCTCGGGGAAATCAAAATATTGTCTCTCTTAGCTTCACACTGTATCCTGCGCATGGCAGGGTAGACAGAAGTAACTTGGGAAACTAGTGTTAAGACACTCCGTTCCATATCCGTTCTCCACTTTCTGCCGAATTTGCGGCATCCCTTGTTGAGTGGCGGAGTTCCCCTATTTCATAACGTAATATTAAGAAACACAGTTACTATCAAGATACTTCTGTTGCGTTAGGGTCACTCCGTGCTATGGAACTCAACGCCATGCTTTATCTCATTTCCAGAGGAAATAACATGTTTATTATTTTCATTTCATCGCTCTAGTAACAAGGCAGTCTAGTAACTTATAATACTCAAATTTTGCAAATAGGTATGTAATGAAATAGTTTTATAAGATTGACCTCTAATAATTTAAAATAAAAGTATAAAAAATCTTTGTTAGTAAAATGTGAAAAAATATCTGTCCTACTGAACCATAAAGTCGTAAATTAAATAATTTAATATTATATTATAAGCTTTATGATTCATATTAAAATATATTGTATGATATAATTATACAATATGAAGCTAAGTAAAGGATTTTATAAGGGGATTATATTCATGCGCATGGAAACTTTTATATCTTGCTATAGTCTATGATCCGATTGCATAAAACGATCAGCGTCGAAAAATTTTAAAGTATTATCAACGAGCGTTTTAATGCCTACTACTTCTATTATAAGTAGAAATCTTATTTATCAGACTTGAAAAGTTCCTTACTTGCTTAGCAAAGTGAAAACGAGACATTAGATTCCGCCATTCAACATGCAACATTTGGAAATATAGTGGCAAGTGGAGAACGAACAAAAAGAGATCCAGCCTTTCTGCCTACTTTATTACGCAAACTAAAACGTGAAGTTAAAAAAAATAACGCGGAGTAGTAAAAAAATAAAGCGGCGTACGATTTAGACAGTAGTATGATTAAGCAACATTACCGTATTATTTATTTGAGTAGTATTTTTAAACGATTATTATGATTTTTTTTTCATTCACTTTTTAATTTTGTTACTTTTTTGGTTGATTTCGTTCCCTTATAAAAAGAATCTTTATACTTTAAATTTATACTCTCTTCATTATGATTTCGTTATTCTCTGTTTTTAATTTTATGTGGAAGCGTTAATTTAGATTCTACTATCTTCAGATAATCATATATTAGCTATTTAGCTGTCAGACCACACGATTACTGAGTACATTAAGTTGAGGTCATCTTCGAGTTGTTCCTGTTGAAATGATCCACTCAGTATTTACAGTAATATTAATAGTATATATTTCAATAGATTGTTTGAGTAAACGGACTATTCTTAGGAATCAGTGGGTCGTTTTTTTCAGCTTTACGATGTTTTCCGCACACGGAAGGGTAGGCAGAATGAGAGAACTTGATTGCCTAGTGTTCAAACAGTAATTTCTGTTCTCAACTTTTCACAGAATTTCAGGCTTTGCGCGACAAGTGGAGGACCCTTTGTCTTGTTGCCAGAGTTAATTGAAGATATTTAAAGTGAAAATATTGTATATTTTATTTCCTCGAGTGGGTATTGAACCCACAACCTATCGACTTTATAGTAACATGTTTGTACCGCTGCGTTACGATAGGTCTCTAATAGATCATCACTTTTGGGATTAACTTCTACTATCTCTAAAATAGGAGCTATGTGTGAAAAATGTGATATCTGAATTCACAATCTTCACGCGCAAACAAATATAACTAAAATACTTAACTGCGTCAATATTTCATATTTTATATAATATATTTATCACAAATTGTCTTTGTGTGCATGCACGTCATGCACTCAAAAAATAGCGTTTTTACAGTAACGCTAATTTTTCTTCTGTGGTTGATTACTCATTAAGGGTAAAAAAAATATTCTGTTTCTACCAAATTCTTGCCAACCCCTTACAGCTGGCCCTTAGACTATATCTGCTTACGAGCAAGATAAAGATGTTAAAAGTGACGTCAATATGAGTCTTAATGCGGATTAATC
>DWMZ01001344.1:0-16775 GCA_018249855.1 Eueides tales michaeli
TTTCTATTTCTATGCGATAGAGACATCCCCCTTCAATGCTACTCTTAATCGGATAATTATTCAACAAAACTTTAAGCTTGTGGTGTAGTGAGAGTGAATATGAGTTTTTTTTATAAGTATAAATTTAGAAAGAAAGAGAATATAGAGAAAGATGAAGAATCTTTTTGTTTTTTTTTGCTTCAAACTCTTTTATCCTTGGCGAGGTATTTACAGAGCTTTGCATTCCTCTTTCTCCGCATCCACTACCATCAACGTTTTCGTACAGTAAACAGTATTCGTAAGTTGAGCTTTAATGTGGAACCCACGATACAGGAATACCTAGTGTGAGTACGATGAAACATATCAATAATTTCATGCCGTTATATTAATAAATATAAATAAATAAAAAAAATAATACACATTTTCCAGAAGGCAATCATGTTTTACAGATCTTTCTAAAGTCATCGATGCTTGCAGTGTTTTTGAAAGTCAATCGACATCTCCTTCTGCCTCTTTTTTTATTTCAGTTTTCATTTTTAATATCATAAAGAAGTAGAATGAAAGCTTAAAATGTTCCTAAAACGATCTTGAAAAATTGGTATTATAATTAATAGCAAATTTGCAGAAGCAACATTTTCTAGATAAGGACAATTAAAATACACGCTAAGTACTGACATATTCTTAATTTTTCTAATGAGAATTTGTGTTATCAGCCTTATTATACTACAGTAAGAATAAAATAGATAGTGATAAGCGAGGCTGAAAAAGCTTCACGTGACTTTTGAGAGTGATATCGACAATATTGGAGGAAAGTCACCTAAAATTATGAGGAATCTCAAAAGGATATGTATGAAAAGCGATAGTGACTTTCCCATAAAAAGCTTGAATACCTCATAAATCTTAAATAAACATCTCATCAATTTTTTTACTTATAGAAAGTCATATTAGCTATTAACCTTTTTAATTTCATATCACACCTCAATAAGTCCCCAGCTTAATAACATTGTATTACAACGCATACTCGTCCAGTATAAGGCCGCACAATGGACCACCCTAATTTGAATATCTTACTGGAAGCACTCGGCAAAAATATGAGCAATAAACATTGTGTCTTCCAATGTTTGATGGTTGCCACTGCTTCGATTCCTTAGTTACTTTGTCGAGGAAACCTTTAATCAATTTTTACTTAATGTTTATTTAAAAAAAGTCTATAATTTTTTAAATAGAAAGGATTATTTATAAAATTATGTACTAAATATTTGTATTTTTAACCAAGTTTGTGATTTAAATGTGCATTGGAATGGATAGAAAATCAGTTTTGAGTTTCATCCTGCATGGCATAGTAAATAGAGAAAATTTAATATGAAAACAATTTATTTACCTAATTTGTAGGAGATGCGGAACTCAACGCCGCGTCTTGTTTATTAGAGCGGGGAACATTCTAACACCTTGGATTTTTTTAGAAGTTTTTTCTGCCTACCCTGCCATGTGCGGAATACAGCGTGAAGCTGAAAAAAATAACCAAAACAATATTTTTAACTTTAAACGTACTTTTATAACTGAATATAAAGTAAAATAATATTACTTTTTAAATTTCACAAAATATAAGCATAGAGTACCAGCCCTATGTTAAATATAATAAACAATACGACGGAGACAAATATGAAAATAACTCTTGCTCGGATATCGGCATTGTACAACTCATTTGCCTACCGTTGCATGTACAATGTGTAACATAAGTTATGAAAAAGTCTTATGTAAGCTTAGGGTTAAAGATAGGTATAAAAGTAGCTTAGATTTAGCTTAGCTTAAAGATAAGTATATAAGTAGCTTAGATTTACCTTAGCTTAAAGATAAGTATATAAGTAGCTTAGATTTAGCTTAGCTTAAAGATAAATATATAAGTAGCTTAGATTTACCTTAGCTCAAAGATAAGTATATAAGTAGCTTATATTTACCTTAGCTTAAACATAAGTATACAAGTAGCTTAGATTTACCTTAGCTTAAAGATAAGTATACAAGTAGCTTAGATTTAACTTAGCTTATAACTTATTAATTACTAAAGTAGCTTAAATTTTAATTATCATAGCTTTTAACTTATCACTATTTAAATGAGTATCTTATGTTCTATATACTCGTATTTAATAGCTATATTTATAAGTAGTTTAGTTTTTATAGCTTATGTTAGCTAAATAAGTATGCTCAGTTTGTCACTAAATAGCTTAAATGTAGCTTAGCTTATAGCTTATGGCTCTTATTAAGTAGCCTAAGTACAGCATAGCTTATATCTGATTGTAAAAGTATCATACATTTGACTCTGATTACAGCTTATCGCTAACTAAATAAGTAGCTTATACAACCAGCTATGTCCTATATGAAACATATGCTCTTTATTTAGCTACCCATAAGTTGTAAGCTATGCTAAATTTAAGCTACTACACTAAAATTTAGAATTTCAGCTAAGTTAGCTGAAACATCGAAAATAAGGGGCTATTTAATAATTAGATCAATTGTACTGTTTTTTTTAAATATTTTCTAGATAAATATAACAGTTTCAGAAAAAAAATATTTCAGGATTTATCGTTGCTGGACTCGAACACACACTTATTGGTAATCATCCAAGCTTATTAATACCTGAACTACATATTCTAGTGATAAATCTGCTAAGTCCCTCAAACTGAACTTATCTCCATCACCGTACGTACGAACGTTTTAATACAATAAACAATATATTTTTTTGCTTTCTTCGATCGTTCGGTATCCTATAGAACCATTGGGTAACCATAAACGGAGACGCTATTGATTTTTAATAGCTTTAACATTGTACAAATAAAAGATACATATCTTCTCTCGATAGCCGGTAGCTTCTTTGTTTTTGTGCTTTTTGTGTGATAAAATTATATATGATACAAGTTAATTTGTCTGTTTGTTTATATTTAAAATTTGAGGCAGGTTGTGGGTTCGATCCCCACTCTGGGAAAATAAATAATAACAATTTTCATGTGTAATATTTAATATTTTCATTTTTAAGCTTAATATTTAATATTTTTTTGGCAACAAGGCAAAGCTGCATTTTAGCTTGTAAGCTCCACACTGAAGCTTCACACTGTATTCCGTACATGATAGGAACTTGGGAACCTAGCGTTAAGACAGTAATTTCCATTCCCCACTTTCCACCAAATTTGATAGCGTCTTGAGTGATTTAATTCAGAGCCGCCACTTTGCCTTGTTACCATAGCGAAGAAATGCATATATTAAATATTACATTTCTACGAGTTGAAAGCAACAACCTGTCAAGTTTACAGCCGCATGCTGTTATCAGAAAGAGGATATTAAAATTATTCACTCTCCCCTGATTGGATACTGAATCGACAATCGTCTCATTTTAGTCCGATACGGTCTAGCTTTTTTTTTATGGAAAAGACAAGGCAAACGAGCGTACGGGTCACCTGATGGTAAGTGATCACCGCCGCCCACGGCTCCGTGTAACCCCAGCAGAGCTACAGGTGCGTTGCCGGCCTTTAAATTTGGTTTATTTTGCCCTGTGGCTCACGCTGTATCCAGTACATGGCGGGGTTGACCGAGCTTGGAGCTTGGGAACCTAAGACACTCTATTTGGTTTCTCGCTGTCCGCCGAATTTGAGTTATAGCGTGTTGAGTGGTGGATCTAAACGCTGCGCTTTGCCTTGTTACCAGAGCAAAGAAATAAAAAATATTAAACATTTTTTCTTCGAATAACTTGCAGTCCAGTTATAGGAAGAGACGGCGTTGAATTCCGGAATTCATCTCGGTCTCCGAATCTTAACACTGGATCCCCAAGTATTTTCTCTCTACCCTACCATATGCGACAATATTCATAAAAAAATAATATTCCACACTTATATCAAAATAGTAGTAAAATCCTATTTTTTTTCTTAAATTCTAGATCATTCATAAAGAATACAACATCTAAAAACTAAAAAAAAAAAAATATACAAACACGAACTACCAACCTTATAACGACAAAAAAAAATATCTGCCACATTTCATTTCACGCATATAGATTTATAGCGTTTCATAATCACAATTTTACACCACTCACCTCAGCGTTTTGATCGACAGATTGAAAAAAAACCAGGACAACCTGATGGAATCGCCATTTTAATTATAACTAACTAACCTTCGCCGTCAAACTGATACGATATTATATATATTTATATATCAATATTTCAATCTGTATGTTTGTTTGTTCCACTTTAATACATAAAGTTGACTTGAACGATTATGATAATACTTTGTAGATATATTTTTAGAGATATTAGAGAGGGCTAAAATACTTTTTATTTAATAATATATATATATATATATATATATATATATATATATATATATATATATATATATATATATATTTAAATTAAAATATTTTGGCAGACATGATCGTTTATTAAACAAATTGAACATTTAAAATTTTTGTATATTAAACAATTATTTCAATTTAATTTCTGAGGCCTATTGTAGCACAAGCGTGTGTAGACGACATGATATGGGTTCGATCTCCTCTCGAATATATGTAATATTTTCATATGTTCATTTCATAGCTCTGGTAACAAAGCGAAAAGCGGCGTTGAGTTACGCCACTCAACACGCAATCTCTCAAATTCAGCGAAAAGCGGGAAACAGAACGTAGTATCTTGACATTACGCATTATCAACTTCTCTCTGCTTACCCTGCCATGTAAAGCTAAAGTATAGTAAACAATTATTCATATAGATCAAGCGGGCGAAGCCGCGCGTAACCGCTAGTGATAAAAACAAAACTATTGAAAAATCGAAAAATCTAAACATCAAATTCACCTTATAATTGGCCGATCATGTCGTTTACGCCCCTCGTACTTCCCACCAGTCATACAAATAATAACCCTATATTTTGAGGGTAGAGTGTAAAATTGTTAATTTAATGTTGGCAAGATAAGATTTCTTCTTCTAATATTTATAAGACATCAAAACTGAACCCGCTGTCTTCCATGCCGATGACGTTTGACGTGATTCCCGACAATCCCCTTTAGCGTGTGGTCTATGGGAAGATCGGCTGTACATATATTATAAAAAAAGACCGCGGTGGTACAGTGTTAGAGTGTAAAAGTTCGATTTTATAATAATATATATGATTTTTTTCAATTTTGTTAAATGGAACATGGTGTTGAGTTACGAGACGTAATATGGCGAAAATTTTATGGAAAGTGTGTAAAGAGTGTTTTAACAATAGGTTCCCTTTGCTTAACTTTCTACTGGAAAAAAAAAAGAATTTTACTAAAATGCGTGCCGATATAGTTATATTTCTTTTAATAAAAATGTATATAAGAGATGAGGCCTGTCGTGGCGCAACGGCACAAGCGTGTAGACTGCAATTTTTTTATATATATATATATATATATATATATATATATATATATATATATATATATATATATATATATATACATATATATATCGACTGTAAGGGTTAGGTTGTGGGTTCGATTTCCATTCGAAGAAACGACATATATAATATTTTCATTTCTCCCACTCAACGTGCAATGCTACAAATTCGACGGAAAGCGGAGAAAAGAAGTGTTTTAACGAAGGAACGAAATGACTTAACACTAAATTCTGTGCGGGATACAGCGTGAAGCCAAAAAAAAACATATTAAGGGATTGTGCAGGATACACCTGAAAACCAAAAAAATATATATATATAAATTAAACTTAAGCCACACAAAATATTGCAACTCGATGAGCAAATAAAATACATGAAAGATTCTTGTATCGTGAGCTTTGAATAAGTTAGAGCCAATATGAAAATTGTTTCACGTTCATATCTAACCCCTGTACAGGATGATTATATGGAATTAAATATTATATAATATATTAATATATGGGGCCTGTCTTGGCGCAGTGGCAAAAGCGTGTGATTGTAATTGCAGCAGGTTGTGTGTTCGATGCCCACTCCAAGAAATGATAATATTTCTGAAGGAAATATGCTGCTCTGGTAACAAGGTTAAGCGCGGCGTTTAGTTCCGCCAATAAACACGCAATGCTTAAAATTCAGCGCAAAGTGGGGAATGGGACGGAGTGTCATAACACTAGGTACCCAAGTGCCGGATATATGGAGAAATTGAAAAAAAATGGTTTTAGTTTGGCTAATCTCACGACTCATGCGCCACGATTCGTTTATCAAAATGGTGAAAATCAACATTTTCTTTAATCAATTAGCACTGCTGAATATTATTACACTGCACTATAAAGCCACAACCTCTCTAATTTTTTAATACTTTAACTTCACGTTTTGAAACTTCTTCGAGCGGGAATCGAATCCACAACCTGTCGTCTACAGGCACACACTTGTGCCTCTACGCCACGACAGGCCTCCTAACTAACAACCTAACAACCAAAACAATATCTTGAAAAATTGTCGTAATAGATTGCTTTAACGCTAGGCTTCGATAATAAATGGAAAATTAGGGAACAAAATTAAATGGAACTCTGGGATCAGAGTCTCTCAGTTCTTGATTCTCTCTCCGTAACCTGCTTTATGCAGGAAACAACGTGAAAATAGCAATATATTAAGAAATAACCTAGTCTATGTTTATCTAGTTTATCTTTGGTTGTCACTTTCGAGTACAGCAAAATGTACTTTCCCTTATAAAATAGGAAAAAAAAGCATGAAAATATAATAATTTTGTTAAGAAAGGTGTGTATTAAGACAGCGTTTGTCTGTAACGCGGTAGTTCTGACATCAATTCCCGTTCGAGGGAGATTTATTTAATTTACCCGCTCTGATAGACAAATTGCAGTGTTAAGTAACGCATCACTACGTGCAATATTTCGAAAAATGGTTGGTAAATAGATACACGATATATTAACCTTTGAGGTACGTAGTGGCGTTGGGGTATAAACGTTCGGCTTTTTAGCAAACAATGCCTCAAATTCAGCAGAGAGCCGGGAACGGAAGTGTCTCATTGGGAACGGAGTGACTTAACATTAGGTCAAGTCCAAGATCCCAAGTTCTCTCTGCATAATGTTTTTCGCTGGATACAGCGTGAAGGCGTATAGGTCCCATCCGCATAAAAATACTTCAAATATTCTCATCTATGGGAAAACAAGTGAAGCAAGTCCATACATTCAGACAATGAAACTCTTTTTATCGTTATCAGTTAAATTCTATAGCATCTGATGAGTTCACACATCGCCGCATTTATACTGGAGGCTGGAGCCCGCTGTGTACCTTTGTCAATTTCCAATACTTTTTTTCAAATAGAAAACTATAAAAAAATTAAATAAAAATATATTTTAATATAAACTATTAAGGCCTAAAATTCAATAACATTAATAAATAACCATATATCTCCAATTTTTTTTAAAAAAATTGAACTCTATCATAATTGGATAAAGTTTACAATTAATTGGTAATTCCTTCTGGCACTGAACAATATACAACATGTTCAAATTTTTTGTGCCATTTAATTCGAAAAGTTCAATTTTTATATAAAAAAAAAACTAATAAAAAAAACAATGTTTTGTGGCAAAATCGATTATATGCGGTGTTTTTGACTTTTTTGTCATTGTTGACATCGTATAGTATCGATATCGGGATCATACGCTCGAAAAAGTCTTAAAAGACTCTTAAAGTGTTATAAAAAATAGTAAGAAGTATATATAATGGGTAAAATAAGAGAATAGAGGTCTCTCGTGGCGTAGTGGCACAAGCGTCAGGCCGTAACCGATAAATTCCGGGTTCGATCTCCAGTCGAGGAAATTAAATATTTAGTATTTTCAATTTAAATATTTAATGTTTCATTTCTTCGCTCTGGTAATAAGGCAAAGCGCGGCGTTGAGTTACGCCATTCAACACGTAATGCCTCAAATGCATGCCACGGCGGAAAGTGAGGAACGGAAGTGGAACGGAGTGTCTTAACACTAGGTTCCCGGGATCCCTCTGCCTACCCTGATTTGTGCGGGATACAGCGTGAAGTTAAAAAAAAAGAAAAAAATAAATAAGAGAAGCGGTCATGGTGTAGCGGAATAGCATCTGTAGACGTGATAGTTCAATTAAATTTTTGGCAATTTTTTTTTTATTTTCAATGTTCTGGTAAGCAAAGAGCGGCATTGAGTATATATATATATATATATATATATATATATATATATATATATATATATATATATATATATATATATATATATATATATATATATATATATATATATATATATATATCTATTTAGACAGACAGAGAAAAAATATTTTGTTTATATTATAAAAGGGACATAGTACCTGCTTACTTAGTACATACCTGCTTACCTTAAATGAGTGCTCGACTCTGAAGGTATTCTTCAATAATATAAGTATAACTTAGTGAAACAAATAAATTAAAATATTCATGTAAGATAAACTGCGGCGTTGAGTTCCGCCGCTACATGTAGTGTTTATTAAGCAATGTCTTGAAAATAATAAAATGCAGAGAATAGTGTTATCTCTGAGTTGTAGTAGCCTACTCTATTTTGTGAAAACAGCTTAACGAACAACCAAACCGGCTGGCCCAATGAATCAAATTAAAAACGTTTACAAAACCGCAACAGTTTCATCAAATTCCATTAAAAACGATGGCATGCAATCATTTAAATTATAAATTATTAAACGTTCACATCGAAAACTTCTATAAAATCAAACAAAAGGTACAAGTATAGGGCAGTGATTGACAGACAGCGGCTAACGTGAGGTGAGCGTAACTCGCAAAACAGATACGTAAGTATTATGAAGATAAGCCCAAAATATTTTACTGGTTCTGTAGAAAACTTTTTTGGCACAAGCATGTGGCTAAATGAAATGTGGACATAGGAGAAAATTATATATTATATATTTTCAAATTTAAATATTTTATATATTCATTTTTTTTTGACTTAACATGTAATGTCTTAAATTTGGAAAGTGGGGACATTAGGTTCCCAAGCTCCCACTGCCAGCCAGCGTGAAGCTGAGAAAAGAGGACTATTTTTTAGTATACACTATCTCTTGTATATGACAAGGCAAGCAAAAGGAAAGTGAAAATCGATACCACCCTTTTTTTGTTGCCAGAGAGAAAAAAAATAGAATAATTCGTTTCCCCGATTGGGCATTGAACCCGTCACCGTAGCGTTTGCAGTCATAGTCGTGTCTCCTTCTAAGATATCATATAGAAAAATTAATTCAAGCGGCTCATTTTAAATGCGACAGTTGTAATTTCGTTGACTGAACCATTTATTCATAATAGTATCTTTGATTTTCGCGATTGTTACACATTTTAAATGAAACACTTGTAAACGGATTAACACTTTACAGTAGTCCGTGGTCACGGGTAGACTACCTGTGACCACGGACTACTGTAAAGTGTTCGAAACGTCGGGTTTCCAAAAATGTGTAACAATTTATATACGCGATTAATCCGTTTAAAAGTGTTTCATTGAAAACATTTATTCATACCGTTAGACAAAGTGCGGGGTTAAGTTCTACGACGGAGTTCCTTTCAACACAAACTTTGACTACCTTCCTACATCCAGAATACAGCAGGAAGCTTTTTTTTAAGCGAAAAAATAACATTTTTATAAAAATAATTCCTATTTAATGAAAGATCTCTAAAAGCTTCTCTATAGGATCTTGTAATACATTGTAACCTCACAGCTGGGTGTCCGATATATATACGAGTCTAATTCCTGAGATCCGTGGCATTAACTTTTTTTCTAATCAGTTATAGGTGTGGATTTGTTTAATTCGAGCGTCAATTTTTTTCTTTGAAAGAAACAAAGAATTTGGGGCATTTTATTTATTTTTTTTTAGTTTTTATATAATTTAAAAGAATATAATATAATTCAAAATGGGTTCCACACATGGCAGGGTAGGCAGAGGGAACTTGGGTACCTAATGATAAGACACTCCGTTGCGTTCCATATTTTAAGCTGAAAACGTGGCATTGTGCGTTAACTGGCGAAACTAAACGCCGTGCTTTGCCTTCTTACGTAGCAAAGAAATGAATATATAAAATAATTAATTTTATTTGACCCCACTACCACACACGCTTGTGCCCCTGGACAATGTAACATTTTTTTTTTAGCTTCACGCTGTATCCCGCACTAGGCAGGGTAGCCAGAGGGAACTTGGGAACCTAGTGTCAAGACACCCCGTTCCACTTCCGTTCTCCACTTTTCGCCGAATTTGAGGCATTGCGTGTTGAGTGGCGGAACTCAACGCCGCTCTTTATCTTATTACCAGAGCGAAGAAATGAAACATTAAATATTTCAATTGAAAATATAAAATATTTCATTCCGTCGAGTTGGGATCGAACCCAGAACCTATCGGTTACAGTCACACGCTTGTGCCGCTGCATATATTATCATTTTATAATTCTACATATAAATGCAGTTTTTCTCCGATCTTAGGAAGGCAAAGGCAATCTAGTGATAAAACTCTCCATTGAGACGCATTATGTGTCTACTAGAGCAAGAAATTAAAAAAATATATAATGTAACTTTTTTTGAAAAATTACACGACTTAACATATCGGGTTTTAAACTTGCTAACCGCCAAACCCCTTTGTCCACTGAGCCATATGTTCTTTATTAAATAAGAGCTTTCTATGATGGTAAATCTAACCATATACCATGGCATTTTCAGTCAGACGCCTTGTCGCTGCACCTCGATCACATTGCCATATTAATAGTTTTTATTTATTATTTATTGTATCCTGCATGTAGATTAAACCTAGAATAAAGACAATTCACTCTCCACTCTCCGCCAAATTAGACAGATGCGTGTTAAGTTGTGGAATTCAACGCCACACTTATTCATTTCCTCGAGCGTGTACATAACCCGCAACCTATCGTGAATACAGTATAATGCTTTATACTTCTTTCATATATTCTATAGCTTTAAAAAAGCTTTCTATAGTAGACAATTTTAAAGATAGCTAATATAAAGAAATGGACAAGTCATGGATATCAAAATTCAACTTCTGTAGCGACCTACGTACGCCTAAAAAAAGGTTTAGTAAAATATTGTTTGGTGAAACTTTTTATAGATTACGATAATTTGCAGTATCGTGTACGAATTCTAACGATCTTAGGCTATAGTTTTTATACAAAAGGACAATCGTAGAACTGGGGCAATATCGTACGATTGTGAATGAGACTGTAAGAGCAAATAATACTAATTATCGTGCTCTGGTACCAAGACAAAGGACGGCGTTGAGTTACGTCGCGCGTCTTTATAATTGCTGGAGGTAATCATAATTCATTTTGCTTATGATATAATGTAATAATAATAAAAAAAAACAAGACACAGGTAGCACTTTTTTTAAGAACCCAAGGAAGTACGTGAGGCAATTAAAACATTGTTCGTGGTAGTTTGCCACCTCAGTCTACCACCAAGAGTGACCACTGAACTTTCTACTAAATTTACTTAATTTTCGCTCCCACATGCTACAAAATATGCTGAGGGAACTTAGGAATCGAGGTTCCCCAATTTCCACGGAATTTGCCGCATTACGTGTTAAGTGGTGAGACTCTACGTCGTGCTTTGTCTTTTTATCAGAGTGACGATTTTTTTTTCAGCTGCACACTATATCCCACATAACACAGAGGACTAGGGACTGTGGGACAATGGGACTATGGGACTTAGAAAATAACCCAGTGCTAAGACACTCTGTTCCGTTCCCAACATTCACTGAATTGGAGGCATTACGTGCTGAGTGGTGAAACCCAACGCCGCGTTACTTTGTTACCAGGGTGCAGCAATTTAAAAATTTAAATTATTTAACTTAAAAGTAAAAAATATATTATTTCTTTAAATGGAAATCGAACACCCGACCTGCACGCTTCCAATACGACAGACCACAACAAGACTGCCTATAAAACGAATAAACATTTCCATCGCATGCTATAAAGAAACGTACAGCGTCTCCGCAATTTTTGTTATTAAAATCTTCAATAATACCTAATGGATGTCTCTGGATCGAGTCGAAAGTGCTCGTATTGAGTACACCCTTCACAATTCATTTTTTTTTAATATCGTTCTTTGTATTCATCTCTTTGTCTCATCTAAGTATTTGATGTCCTCCCCATTCTGTGTAGTGTGATAATTATGTAATTTTTTAGGGGATGAAATTGATATTTCAACTTTGCGTAATGGGTCTGCGAGCTGAATGCTTCGTGTTTATTGCTTAAAAGATCATAATCTGTCGTCTAATATTTAATTATAGTGCCAGATTATGTTGTGTGTAAGTAGGGAATGTAAAATCAAGGTTCCCAACTTCCCTCTGCTAGCCAGCTATGTATGGGATACAGCGTGAACTGTCGTAAAGGAATCGTGAAAAAGCTTCGAGCTTTTTTCTCTTTGGGAGAGTAGACCAATTGATCTAGTGTAAACACGCCATTTCGCAACTACCGTATAATCCGCATAATTTTTAAATAAATGAAAATTATTTTAATGTAATCATTTTCCCACGAGTAAAAATCGAATCCTAAGTCGTCGGGTGTAATCAGACCGTTCCACTATGCCCCAAATGGCTTTTGGTTATACATACACTGGACAATGCAAATACTTACTGAATTTGAATTGTATCAGTGACATATGCAAGAAATAATGATATTTTTAATGTGATCTTATTATATTTTTTTTAGCTTCACGCTGTATCCCGCGCGAGGCAGCTTAGGCAGAGGGAACCCGGGAACCTAGTGTTAAGACACTCCGTTCCACTTCCGTTCCCCCCACTTTCTTCACTTTTATTAGAAAATATAGTTTGCATTCCAATTTTTGATAAAACTAGTAAACGCTCAAAACTTTTTTTTTGGAACTAATCTATTGTAGCGCATAGATTCCGTAGGATTATAGGACATTCTAAGCTCATCCAACTTAATGTGCAATTTTATATCACCAAAATTAGTAGTTTTATATGTTAGTCAGTGAAATAAGGCAGCGTTTAATATTTTCATATTTTCTTACTCTAGTGATGCAAAACGTGGCGTTAAGTCCGCCACTGAACACGCCATGTCTCTAGAATTAGGCGGATAATTAAGAACAGAAGTGCTTTATGAGAACGGAGTGTCTTAACACTAGGCTACCTATGCCCTCTACCCATATTACTAAAAGCGGGCTACAGCGTGAAGCTAAAAAAATACAATGCCAAGCCAATACAACCACAATACCCTCATAACTGATCATCTATAAAAAACCTATAAACAATTTATAGGAGCCACAACCCCATATTAGAAACTAAACGTCTCCTTTATTGGAAACGCAACTCATACTGAGTGTCATAAACAAATTATTCAACAGCCCCAATTCTCTATAAAAGTTTGCTCCAAAAGCCGGAAAAAAAAAATTCACCACCGTAATAAAGAAAAGGTATAAACCAAGCAAAAAATGGCTCACACACATGAATTCATTGATATGACATTGGGGTTGGCGAAATGGCCGTTACGGCTAGGAGATTGTCCTCCAAGCATATATTCTGGTTATAGTTTTACGAGATCGCTCCTGCCCTTTATTGGATCTTATCAGTCGTTATGATTTTATTTTGCCCACTTCTGGGGGTAATGAGTTCGACCCCTGTCAGAGGCAGTTATTGAGATAGATGTTTGCCTTTTTTCGGTAAACGGTAGCCCAAATTACGGAAAAAGACACTGTTTTGAATATATTGTTTTGTTGTGGTTAGATAATGTTGTTGTGACCTAATAGTTGGCGTTGGGTTCCGCGTAGTGGATCATTCTCACCATTGACGGAAGTAGCTGGCTGGTCTATCGTAATAAAGACAAACATAAGTTAAAAGAGAAATATGTCTGATAAGAAGAAGTTATTTTGTAATTTCTGATAAGACGAGAAAAAAAACCGTAAATTTTTACTAATATTTTTTGTGTTTTCTTAAACTATTTTTAATGATATACTTTCAGGTACTTAGTACTTGATATTTTAATCAAAGGATTACGTGCTAAGTAGCCGAATTCATTGCTATCGCATCGGATCGCACTATATATTTTAAGGATTTAAAGATCGGAAATAGAGTCGAATATAATCATTGACAATGTGCTTATGCACCACGACAACCTCAATCACAAAATAAAAAATATATGTACATAAATATATATTATTTGCGCCCGAATTTAAGGCATTGCGTGTTGGGTGGAACTAAATGGTAAAACGTTACCTTGTTACCAAAGAAAAACATGAAAATATTAAATTTTCCATTTCCTCCAGTGGATATCAAACCCACAACCAGTCACGCTGTTAGTTGCTGTTTTGTAATTACAGACCACAATTAGATATATATATATATAAATATTTATAATTCGTTAAACGTAAAGCAAAAGGAATTTCGCAAAGCAAATCACAAAAGCGTATGTTTGTTATAAGCACGGCACAGTATAGGCGGGGGGCAACACCGACCGATACGTTTTGTCGCTTCGCAAACCACGGACACGGAGCTCTTTACTGTAGTACTAACAATAGTATAGACATTATTGGATAAATTATTAAAAAAAATATTTTTAGGCATACATTTTAGAAGTTGTGGAACGGAGTGTCTTAACACTAGGTGCCAAAGTTCCCTCTGGCTACCCTGCTTTGTGCGGGATACAGCGTGAAGCTGAAAAAAAAGAAAAAGAAAAGGTAATCCCTTTCCTGGAATAGAAAAATAAGCTTTCTTATGAAATGATAGCTGGGTTGGCAATGGGACCTAAGAACTTAGAGTTAAGGCACTCCGTTCCCAATTAGTACACTTCCGCTCCCCACTTTCCGTCAAATTCTAGAGGCATGGCGTGTTGAGCGGCGAAAGTCAACACTACGCTTTACAACATATGACATGCTTAGATGCCATGCGCCACAAAAAAGCCTTCTATAGTTGCTGATCAAAGAGTTTACTTTTATTCTTGATATATTCAAAATTTAATAATTTTATTATCTTTATTTAATACCGCTAAATTATTCATACTATCACATGACTTTTAATTTTTAAACTCACAAAATAAATAAAGGAAAATTCCACAAAATTTCTATACAAATTTAAAATTGACCACTTCTATACATTTCTAGGGCGGCCTACCGTCCGTGCGGCCGCCCGAAATTTAGATGTCACGACTGCAACGCTTTCCTACCTAATGCCCGCCGTACGCAATAGTTGTTTGTTACTGACTGCATGCGGTAGGCACAAGATTGAAGATAGCACGAGTTATACGGTCTTCTATGTACCAACTGGCAAATGGGTTTTGGCGTGTAAATCACGATGCTTTAGCTTTTACTGTGTTTTGGGGCTCAGTTTTCTTGGTGATGGGAGAACGTGGACTCATTATGTTGTGAAATTTGTGTATTGCTTCACGCTGTATCCCACACGAGACAGGGTAGCCAGAGGGAATCCGGGAACCTAGTGTTAAGACACTACGTTCCACTTCCGTTCCCCACTTTCCGTCGAATTTGAGGCATTGCGTGTTGAGTGGCGGAACTCAACGCCGCGCTTTACCTTATTACCAGAGCGAAGAAATGAAACATTAAATATTTAAATTGAAAATATTAAATATTTAATTTCCTCGACTGGGGATCGAGCCCAGGACCTGTCATACATATTAATTTCTATATATTTAATATAATCTAACCATAAAAAAGTCTTTGTCAAACTCTGGTTGGCTTTTCTCTGGTAATGAGACATGAGAAAATAAGCTAAAACAGAGTGTCTTAACACCCAGTTCCGCTTGTCAGCTCTGCTATATATGGGGTACATCATAAAGTAGTATTATTTTTTTTAAAAGTTGGACTCTTATCATTTTTATAATATTTTTTTTTAACTATTTCCGTGGAAAAAACCAATAGTAAATGTTAAAACTATGTTTTAGAAATAATTCTTAAAAATATGAAAATCGTATAATTTACAATCAAATATAGTAATAATTCTTAAAAATTGAAGTCACTTGATTTAAATTCGTCGCATAAATTGCTTTACCAATAGGTTTCATGTCTTATCTGAATGTTCTTACAGGATTATTTCATATACGAAGGTTTATCCGAAATGCTTGGTTTATCAAAATTCCCATACAGTCTGATTTAACATTTAAGATATGTGTTAATATATATGTAAGGAGAAAAGACCGAGATGATATATCAAGTAACGTTAGCTCTCTGATTACAAAGTAAAAAAATAAAAATCTGTTCAAAACATTGATTCTCAAAGAATTTTTATATTTCCCTTATATTAAAACTATACTTGAGGCCTGTTTTGGCGCAGCGGCACATACGTGTGACTATAACCGATAAGTTCTGGGTTCGATTCCCAGTCGAGGAGATGAAATATTTAACATTTTCAATTTAAATATTTAATGTTTCATTTCTTCGCTCTGGTAATAAGGCAAAGCGCGGCGTTGAGCTCCGCCACTCAAAACGCAATGCCTCAAATTCGGCGGAAAATGGGGAACGGAAGTAGAACGGAGTGTCTTAACACTATGTTCCCGGGTTCCCTCTGCCTACCCTGCCTCATGCGGGATACAGCGTGAAGCTAAATTTCATTTCCACACATTACTCATTGTTAACGTATATCAACACAGCATCCATATAACCAGAGTCTAGAGGCCAGAGCCAGAGAAAATAAAAAAAAATCATCCCCCAAGTTGAGAATCGAACCTATAACCGTCACACATACTTCCTAAAAACATATAACAACAATATACATATACAAAAGCCTTCGTCTCATTAGAATTCAATCTATGTCACCGATAACAATGACATCAGCGACTGCGACAACTGTATCGCCGATCGGAACAACCC